>WAAB01015178.1:4235-18612 GCA_013389865.1 Piaya cayana | reverse complement strand
AAAAAATCACAACAATGGACACGAATCCATCCTAAGAACAAAGCTCAACTGCCCGATTCCTACAAAAAACAGCCTATTTATCCCCAAAAGTACCATTATTATAACCCAGTCAAATGTTATTTTCTCTCTAAGGCAACACTAGTAGCAGCAAAAATCAGAAAGATTGAATAGCTCCGAGTACATCCAAGCCCACATTCCAACACTCGCTTTCTCCCCACAAGGAGCACCCACGGAACCAAGAACCACGCGGATGTTTGCTGCACTGGGTCAGTTTAGCAGCAAGGGGCAAAGACAGAGGAAAGTGGCTGGAATCACAGGCTGAGGAATCACAGAATCCCCAGGTTGTGGCAACCCAGCCGGCAACCAGACCATCCCGATGCAGGATGGACGGTTGGACCTGATGATCTCAAAGGTCTTTTCCAACCAAAGAATCCCACGATTCTGTGAAGCTGCTGTTATCACAGACACGGAGCAGCACCTGCCTGCGGCCGTGCCTCCCACCTCGGCATTCCCGGGAACAGCGGCCACGTGCCTCGCGGGAGATCCGGCCCAGCTTCTTAGATGATAACTACTTTGAAGAACCTTAGCTAATTAGTATAATTGCATCGTGCTGTTTTCCATATGCTCTACAACACGTACACGCTTCTGACATCTGACAAGAAGCAGCATTTCACGGGGAATGACTGGGGGTTTCATGATGCAATTAATTTAAATTAGGGTACTTCCCTGGGCAGAAACTCACTGCTGCATCATGCTCGTGCTCCAGATCACAGTTTGCCAGGGAATTTACTGGCGGGACTGTACAAAAAATGGGTTTTTTTCTTGCTTAAAACGTTATAGAAACTCAATTATTTGGCAGCCCAGTGCATAAAGCATAGAAAACAATGCAGAAGCACAGCACTTGTCAGCAGTAAAAATTAACGGGACAGATCTATACTGATGGCTCTAAGTTTTATTATTTACATGTGCTCTGACATTGTGGAGTTACTAAATAAAGTTTAAAGCCTAATTACGTTTTAAAAAGCCTAAATGGCACAGTAAATTGTCTGATCCAGCCACAGGGATGAACACACACACACACATTTGGAGCGGTGCTGCTCCAGTGACGGAGTTAACCTTCAACTTCCGTCTGTCCGTCTGTCTGTCTGTCTGTCCTGTCAGTGCTGGTGCTTCCCAGTGCCAGCAGGGAACGACTCCACAGCACCGATGACCATTTCCCTTCCCGACGGCTGGGACCGTCCCGTCCTTCAACACACAACATGCCCCATGCTCAGAAACGCAGTATTTCACTCAGAAAGGGTTAAGGGCTTTCAGTCGGTTCCACTGCCCTTGGTGTGACTTACCCACAGCACAGCCCGCTCGCAGCAACACAGATGGCTGCGCTGATGCTGCCAATGGTCTAAGCTCAGAAAATGCTGCTAAATTTTTTTTTTTAAAACCCAAAAAACAAAACCAAAAACCCCACAACAAAATATTGCCATTATTTCCCCGTGCTGAGTTTACTGTTCCACGTACGCTTCTGCCTGCCAAGGAATTGTTAACTAATCACCCTGAGATTCATTTTGTTCGCACACAGCTGGGTGCTCGGCCATGCAACATCTGTTTCTCAGCATCTCCTTCTCTTCTCTATCAGTGGTTCAGAAGAAAAGAGCCTCAGCAGAGCAGCCCCGCCGGTCTGCGGGGAAAGAAGCTGGGAAATGAGTTTATTAACTAACAGATATTAATACCTAAACATTCAGACTGCTGAATCCGTGACTCTCAGAGAGCAGAGAGCCCCTGGAACAGGTAACAGATATTCCCATTTCCTCATCGCAAGGCGTTTATTAAAGATCGCTGCAGCTCCAGAGGAGAACACGGTGGGAATAACACACCCTCTCGGGGTCACGCGTCCTGCCTGGCCTCCCAGCTGGTTTCCCCCTTCGGAGCAGCCTGGTCCGAAGCCGAGCTCGCTGCCTTTCGCTGCCTTCGCAGGGATGAGCCCTGGCCATGCAGCAGCACCCAATTCTGCTGGAACCGCTTTGCAGAAGAGTGGCCTCACATGGAATTCAGCAGCGAGAAGCTGCGCTTGGTAGAGCATTCAACCACTTCTCCAGGGGTTCCCAAATCCCCCGCGATGCCGGATGGCAGAGTCTGAGGTTTGGTGTGACCAAAGCCACCAGAACCTGACACACAGAGCTCTCCACAACTAGGAAAAGATTCTCCTCTGTGCCTTTAGCTGCTAAATATCATCAAAAGAAGTTTTAAAAAAACTATTTCCAAAGTACGGAGTGTTTATAAGATGATCTCCTTGTGAGAAACGCTTCTGTAACACAGTCCTCTGAACACCTGCATTGGAGAGACTGGCAGATTTGAAAAGGGCAAACAACCTCTTCATTAAACGCTAAGTCTGGTTTTCATAAGCAGAACTTACCGAGCATGAAACAGAACCGTCGCTGCCACCTGTGGGAACTTGTAAGCCGGGGCCGCAGGTCAGCCCTGCAGCAGATCAAGATCTGTCTGGCAGGCAGTTGTGTTTGTTCACGGATGGAGAGGTCACCCTGCTCCAGGAACACCGAGCTCTATTGCCAGTTATTTTCCGTTTCAGAACAAAGTCCTGCTGCTGCTTTAGAACACGCTATAAACTGCGGCCACTCGAAGCAGAGACAAAAAGTAACGACGGCGACTTCATAGCAAGGTAACTGCAATTCTCACTTTTACTTTGCGCTTTCCATCATAAACCCAAGTCTCTAAGTCATGAACAACCACACGGAGACCCTGGACAACCTGAGTTTAGAAGGTCCCTGGGTCCAAGGGCGGTGGCTGTGGTCTGATAGAAACAGCACTGCTGCCCTTGTGACCAGCAATAAACGTCCCCAGGACTGATGGGTCGGCAGCGAACACAAGCCAAAGTCTAACGGACAGGGCAGCTACTCCTGGCGGATCCCCACAAGGACGGGGTAGGCGATAACCCACTGGATTCAGCAATTAACTTCTGCCACTTGCTCGCAGTTTAATTTTTACCCCCAACGTTTCGGCTCAAAGTAGATGTCTCAATAGTAACGTTTGTGTGGATTGTGAGACCGAGAGGGTCACCAGGTTCCTGTAATGAGAGTTTCACCTTCAGAGCACTTAGCATCTCGATAGCGGCGCGCTCAGTGCAGGAAGCCTGCCAGCCGGTGCCTTTACGCAGCCATCTCAAAGGCCAGGCTCATCCATATCTGCTTAAAGAGCTCACTGAATTCAGGGCTGACAGAGAGATGGGATTTCACAAGAAAGCGCTTCGAATAAAGAGACAGCTCTGAAGGCAAAGCCAAATCTAATTTCTGCTCTCAATTCACAATCAATCAGGAGGCGGCCGCGGACGTTCAGCCCAACAGGAAACCCACACTGACAGCTCGGTAGTTTTTCCCGTATTTATTGCATCATTCCCTTTTCTGCCATCCCTCTCCGAATATTTTGGTTCTGCAGGCATCTCTGAGATGCTTTACTACTGCCAGAGCACAGCAGCTCAGGGAGCAGAGATCTGTTACCCACAGGACGTTCTTCTTACTGAAACACTCCCTTTCTCCTTGCTTCCAGGACACGCACATCACCCCGAGGGCGAGTTTCCAAAGGTCACCTCTTTCATTTAAATCTAAGCAGGTGATATACAACGTCATGTACACAGCCAGCCTCACAGAGTCCTTCAAACAGAGCTCCCAGAGAGATTCACTTAGTTTTTATATCTATATACCTTGATTTACCAATATACTAATCCATCCCAATAGATGAGGAGAAAACACCCCACACCTGTGACCATGAGAACTACACCAAGTGATTCTGACAGCAGGTCCCCGTCCTAACAATCCTCACTCACCCTCTCACAAAACTGAGACTGGATCACAGTGAAGACCCCTCCTCATTTCACTCGTCACAGCAGGTCAGAATCAGGCAATGGTTATGNGCCGCGGACGTTCAGCCCAACAGGAAACCCACACTGACAGCTCGGTAGTTTTTCCCGTATTTATTGCATCATTCCCTTTTCTGCCATCCCTCTCCGAATATTTTGGTTCTGCAGGCATCTCTGAGATGCTTTACTACTGCCAGAGCACAGCAGCTCAGGGAGCAGAGATCTGTTACCCACAGGAGGTTCTTCTTACTGAAATACTCCCTTTCTCCTTGCTTCCAGGACACGCACATCACCCCGAGGGCGAGTTTCCAAAGGTCACCTCTTTGGTTTGAATCCAAGCAGGTGATATAAAACGTCATGTACACAGCCAGCCTCACAGACTCCTTCAAACAGAGCTCCCATAGAGGTTCACTTAGTTTTTATATCTATATACCTTGATTTACCAATATACTAAACCATCCCAAAAGATGAGGAGAAAACGCCCCACACCTGTGACCATGAGAATTATACCGAGTGATTCTGACAGCAGGTCCCTGTCCTAACAATGCTCACTCACCCTCTCACAAAACTGAGACTGGATCACAGTGAAGACCCCTCCTCATTTCACTCGTCACAGCAGGTCAGAATCAGGCAATGGTTATGCAGCCACCAGTAGATTTTTCAAACAAACCCACTTAAACTCCAAACTTGACCCTTCAAGTCCCTGTTGGCAGTAAAGAAACAACCAGACACTTTGCTGTTCAGATAAATAAATCATGAAATAGAAGTCAGCTCATCATTATCGGCCAGTTCCAATTCCCGTTAAGACACCAACGGGCTTTCCTGGAGGCAGGTCAGGTGGGACCGTGTCTGGCTCGGGGCAGTCAATACCTGACGCGGAGGGAGGGTCACTGTGCCAGGAGTATTGGAAAGGGCGGTTGCACCGCTTGGTTCTGTGAAAAATCAGCACCTGCTCAACACAGAGGCTCAGACTCATTCTGAAGATCAAAATTCCCACCATCCTCTGCTTCCGAACTGAAGTTGCAGCGTCTGCAGGAGCACTGGGGTCCGGTTACGGCCGCGGGCATCGCTGGCACATCCTGCATTTCAATCAGACGCGCACCGTCACTTCAAACAGCAGGTTTTATCCCCCGATATTTGTGAAATACAAGAAAAGCCTCACTCCTTGCATTCAGAACCTGTGCTTCCAGGTAACAACAAGCCCTAAATCTCCCCAGGTGACTGCAGGCAGCCTGGAGAACGCGCCCAGCTCGCCTGCCCCAATTTCAAGTTCTTTACATAAGATGGAAAGTTCTGTCAAAGAACTGGGGTTTTTGAGAACCAGAGGCGTTGTTTTCCTTCGCCATCTCCTTAATGGCCAACAGCTCCGTAGCCACGCGGACCTGGAGGAGCAAAGGGGCCTCTTAAGAACGTGGTTCAATTAGCAACACCCAGACGTATCTGCCAGGAGGCAATAAATGTGGATTTCAGAACAACAAATGTGATGCCCCCCCGGAGGAGACTCAGCAAAGCAGAAATTGCTTTCAGTCCTATTTCTCTTTGCTGCATTTCACCCGGAATGAGAAAACAGAGCCCACAGAAAGAACTTCCCCAGGTAAAACCCTTTTACTGTTCTGTGCATGACACTTCGCATCGCAAATCGGAGCTTGATGGCCGAAGGAAAAGCAGCCTATTTTTAGCAGACTTTTAACCCAGAGAAAAAGCAGGGAACGGTTGGTAGGTTCCAAACACTTTAGTTTTGTTGTGGCCGTGCTGCACACCCTATTGTGCAAATACAGGTTAAAGAAGATGTCAGGACCCCGTCCCCAGGCTCTCGCTGCCCCAGCACCACCGCAGCCTGAGGAAAATCGAGCTGTTCTGAGCCCCACAGAGCAAACAGCTGCCCAGCCACACAGCAGCCCTCACGTTCATTCCACGTTCCCACCCTCCGCAAAGACCAGAGCCGATACCCTCTGGCTTCCTAACAGGCACGTCTGTCTCGCCATTTGTGTTATGGAATCTGCACTAAAATCAGACTGTTGTGTGGCCAAAGTTTACTAAATTTATGCAAACCACAGCACAGGAACAGCGCTGCGCAGGCTCCAGAGCTCCAGCTCAGTGTCTGTGATGAGGAACCGTTCGAACAGCACAAACGCTCCCAGTGCTTCTCTAAAAAGCAACTGACTCTCCTGTCAGCAGACAGCAAACTGCAGCAGAACAGCTTGAAATGAACCGCATGAAATATTTTCCCTTATGTTTAAAAAACACGCTAGGAACAACACCACAAATACCCGTGGTTTACAAATATTGGTAGCACCAGGCTCAAACCACAGACTGGATGTCCCAGGGCAGATCCTGCCACCGACGAGGGCTTCCCAACACCCACCGGCAGCGAGACACGGAACATCACCCCGGCTGCTCTCTGATCCACCTTGGAAACACCCTGAGACTTAGAATCATAGAATCATCAGGTTGGAAGAGACCCACCGGATCATGGAGTCCAACCATTCCCATCAATCACTAACCCATGTCCCTCAGCATCTTGTCCACCCACACCTTAAACCCCTCCAGGGAAAGTGAGTCAACCCCTCCCTGGGCAGCCTCTGACACTGCCCAATGACCCTTCCAGTGAAGAATTTTTTCCTGATGTTGAGCCTGACCCTCCCCTGGTGGAGCTCGAGGCCATTCCCTCTCGTCCTGTCCCCTCTCACTTGGGAGAAGAGCCCAGCTCCCTCCCCTTGCGTTACTCAACCCTGCAGCGACAGAGATTTATGCTCTAAATCCAAACCTCATTGTGAATCCACACACTTTACACAGGGGTGAGAAAAGATGTCCCTGGCTAAGGAAGAGCCACATATCCTGAAATGTTTTGCGTAACGGAGCAGAACAAAAAGGACGATGCACAGAACAGCGTGCACAGCACTCAGTCCACTGCAATTATTTGCTATTTTGATGAACACTAAGCACCCGGCCCTAATGAAATCATTTAAGTACCAGCAGTATCTCCTAATGGGCATTAATTAAACTTTTCCAGCATCTCTACCTTCACCAGAGAAAAGTAATTACTCACTGCTGTCCTACAGAGAGGGAAATAAAATCCACAGGATTAGTTTTTTTAGATTGAGTAAGTAGGGCAGATAGAAAAGCCGGCGATTCCGAGGCAAGTCGCTGTAGTTCGTAATTCCACGACAGGAGCAACACTCCAGGCCTCGCATTGAGTAGAACTGTTCTCCTGCTGCCTGTAAACAAGCCACAGAACAGGGTTTAACAGCAGCACACGAGCCTGTCAGGGAGAAAGAGTTTGTTTTTTGCAGTGTTCTCCGGATCAAGCAGCCTAAGCCAGTCCACTGGCACCTCAGCTGTTCCGTACAGTGTCCCCACAGACCCCTGGATGTTTCGTACCTCACCCGTCTGTGAATACATTTAAAACATGTTTGTGTGTACGTATAGTGTATTAATGCTTCCATAATGAACCGTTTAGGAGGGCAAGTGTGAGTGGCGTGTGAAAACATCAGAGGCTGCCTGGTTCTGGGGGTTTTCTGCTCAGGGGCCGCACGTCTCTGCAGCTGCTGCGTTTCAGGCTCAGCGCGACAGCAGAGCCGGGAACGACTCTTGTTTACAGCCACAGGAACTATTCCCAGGAAGAGCAGAAGCAAAATAGGGTGGGAAGCGTCCTGGGGACAGCTCGGCCCCTCTGCGCTCCTCAACGTCCCGTTTCCGCGTGCTCCCGGTTCCATTTCCACACCCAGTGATCTCTCTGCATTAGCCACAACCTCAGTGCTCGCCGGCGATGCTGCGCTTGCCCGGCCTTCAGCAGCTGCAGTGGGCTGAGAATAGGTTTGTAAATTATTATTAACTGTTCTATTAAAGCTGTTTCTCTCCCAGGCCCCTGGCCTCTCTAGTTCAGTGCCCCTTTCCCACTCTCCCCCGGCTGGGAAGGAGGGAGCGAGGCTGCATATTGTTCAGCCGCTGGCTAAGGGCTCAACTAGGACAAAGATCCACAATAACGGGCAGCAGCTCTTATTTATTTATACAGAACTGGCTTATACAATAGGGACCAAGTCTCATATGAAATAAAACCACAGCAATCTGGTCTTCAGACTGATGCCATTAGCATTTTTCGTCACATACCAAACACGACGCATTAGAGGTCACGTTACGAGCGCGCTCTGCCAAGGAGACTCTGTCAACCTGAAGCGGAGCCAAGGCAATAAATATTTCAAGCGGCTGCTGGGCAATGGAGCCCCACGTTTGTGTATCGGTGCTCCCACTCGATGGTCCCTGCAGCATTGAGCCCAAGTATTTGCAGCCTAATCTCGCCGCAAAGGAGATTAGTGAAATTACTGAGCGATAACAGTGTCAGCATCAGAGGTAAAAATACTTCCCCGGCACTTCGGGTCAGCTGCTTTCTGAGGAATTCTTTAGACCAATAAAGGACAAAACAAGCCATTAGGCATCATTCCTGGGATTAACGCGGGGCTCTGCCTCTCTCTTACGTAACGGGATTCCGAAATTCCCCCCCAAGTACATGCATTAGGAGGAAATAATTTCTACAAACCCAAAACTTCAGGGCTTAGTTATTTCCTGATAGTTCTGTGGTTTTAGAGGAAATAAACTGGATGCTAATCCTCTTGCATTTAATGAGTAGTACCAGCAAACTCTGCTTCTGCCTGCTCTAAGAAGGTCACAGCACACCAGCACGTATCCAAACCAGAGCTGCGAAGCCCAGCAGCGAGGCTGCAAACAGGGAGGAGGATGTCAGCAGCGTGGGGCTTAGGCGTTCTGGTTGATGTCTCTGAGCAAAACCGTGTCAAAATCATCTAGAAACCCACCTGTCCTTAGTGGTTTCCATAGAAATCGGTGCAGGAGGACAAGATTTAACCAAACGCTGACTTACATCAAGGTCAAGTTAT
This sequence comes from Piaya cayana, assembly GCA_013389865.1. Classification (NCBI taxonomy): domain Eukaryota; kingdom Metazoa; phylum Chordata; class Aves; order Cuculiformes; family Coccyzidae; genus Piaya; species Piaya cayana. The sequence goes on along the minus strand of WAAB01015178.1, from coordinate 9,852 downwards.
TTGTCCATGGGTTTTAGTTTTTAATGGTGTTGGGAAAAGAAGAAATAACTTACACCCATACCTGCATCTCCACCTTCAGTTGCAGGGGTGAAGCTGGTCGGCCACCAGCTCTGCAAACACTTCTTGAGGTTTTCCTTGCTCGGAGAGACAGCGAGCCCCCAGCCCTCTAAAGACCTGCTACCCTTCATTTTGCTACCTTTGAGTCACCCTTGTTAACAGCACAGTTCCATGGACACGCTTTATCCATCCCTGTATAACTTCCCCTACCAGGCTTCACCACCACAGGAGTTTCATTTTGGGTGACTCACAAGAATAATTTTTCTATGCCTAACACCAAATTGGGTAATATTTTTCTTAGGATACGAAGAATTAACCTGGGTTTATCACAGGGATTCACCCAGCTGCCTGATTTCATGAGTTCAGACAGAGATCTCTGCAGATGCTCCAGGACCTGCTCAGCAGCTGCTGACAACGGAGACGCCCCAAACGCCTCCCACAGTGTGCACAGAACACTTCAGGAAAGCAGAAAGACTAAAACAGGCATAACCTCACCACACAGGACCTGGCGATGTGAGGAAATTCAGACAAACAAGTTCAAAGTCACTGCTTTAGAGCAAAACCCATTTTCAACCCTAACATTATTTCCACTAACAACTTAATTCGATAAATGACATTACTGTATTAAACAGCAATTAAGCAGCCACTGCTGATGGAATTTTCTCTCTCATCTGTCCTCTCATTAACATGAAAGGAGATTCTAAACGTTTCTCCTAGCTAAGCACAACACGGCTGCATGTGGCACCATGCACTCCTCCCACCTAGGTGTGGGATCTGCTAAGACGGCTCCTCCGACACTCCAGACCTGCCGGCGTTCCTCTCTGGCACCGAGCAGGACCCTGGGGGCACCAACAGCAGAGTCCTTCCCCACCACAATCCCAGTGCTGCACTGATAGAATCATTAAGGCTGGAAAAGACCTCACTGAGTCCAACCTTCATCCCAACCCCACTATCCCAAATGAACCATGGCTCCAAGTGCCACGGACACATGGTTTTTGAACTGCTCCAGGGATGGAGACTCCACCACTGCAGCCTCTGCTAGGGCTTCACCACTCTGTCAGCAAAGAGATTGTTCCTAATACCCAGTTGAAACCTTCCCTGGTGCAACTCGAGGCCAGCTCCTCTCATCCTACCCCTTGTCACCTGTGGCCCAGGCCATGAGCTGTGAAAGAGCAAAGAGACACCTGCACCTTCTCCAAGCCCAGGGGAAGGAGGATCCAAGAGGATGGTCTGAAGCCATTGTTGGAGAGGACTCCAGGAGAAATCAGCAGCCTCGGACTGCCAGAGGCCGAGCCCACGGCTGGTCACAGCTCTCCCCCTTCCCAGCACACCCCGTCCTTCCCTCAGAGCACACGAGAGCCGACGGGTCCTTCCGAAGTGCAAACAGATGAGTCCTGGCAGAACGGCTCCCGAAGCACACGCTGCGTCCTTGCCTGCATGTTAAACTGGTCCCTAATAGACGAGACACAATTTGCATCCCAAAACATAACAGCCAACATTGAATTGCTCTCTAAACACAACTGTGAAACAATCCCAGTCCAAAGGGAATTAATTTCTCCCTAAACGTTTTATCCAAAAAAACTCTGGCAAAGGCAGCCGGGGTACATCAGCGAAACTCAGCATTAAATACATCCCTTTCTGCTCTCCACATCTGAAGTGTGATGCACAAGCTGAGCCACCAAGCACCAGAGGTTGTTTTTCAGAGCAGTTTCTGGACGATGACTGCACAGATCTCCCGAGCTGCATTTTTAAAACTCAAAATGGCCTTGGGTGCTCTCCACAGCTCAGAGAACCTGGTCGGCTGTGCGTGTGCCTCCAACTGCATTTGACTACCATGAGGTAAACAATGCTGGAATAGATCAACCTTTTGCTTTTATTTCTAAGACACGAGAGCTTTGTTCACATTCGCACCACAGAGAAGTGAAATCTCCAATAGCAAGTCTAAAACGTGGGGGTTTTAGTGGGGGAGGCGAGGGAGGGAGCTTGTTTTTTCTTTGAAATGATGACAAGGTTCAGTCTGTGATGCATCTTGAGCTGAGCACTTCTGGAAGTGTTTTTATGTAAACCCATAATGGTCTACAGGCGGCTACTGAACGCTGTAAATCCACCAGCTGGGAATCCAGGACAGGGCAAGCATCGCTCCGAGTCACGCTTCCCGAGGGCCTGAGCCAGTGCTTAAGAAATGTGGTTTCTTTAAAAGCAAAAGATACCAATTCTCTATTTCCTATTGTTAATAAGCTCCACAAATCAACCCTGGAAGCACCCAGGAGCGTCTCCGATACCTGCAGCTCTGTCCTCTGTGTGGGGTGTCACACCTGAAGGGCTGGGAGGCACATGAGAGCTGGGAGATGACCAACACACCCTGCAAAGCAAACATTCCCAGCTGCACCGAGCCCGGGTTTGCCCAACTCACACCCCAGCCACGAGTGCCTGGAGGCTGCCAGGAGGCTCCGCTGCAACCTGGGGCTCTTCTCAAGGTGCCTGTGTCAAGCTCATCCTCACACCCCACCTCAGATGGCCACGACCCTCAGTCCCAACAGACAGACAAGCCTGTATACATATTTTACAGCCTGGTAAAGACAGATTCTGGATCAGGTTCTCACACTGAGGTACCACTGAGTACGTAGGAATGTCCTCTATTTCCAAATGCAGTGGATTTAAGAGACAACTTCAGTAACAAATAAATCACACAGTCCCATTAACCTTGTTGATTGCCTTTGCCACCTCTTAGAAAGAAGACTTCATTAGCATGCAGATGGGAATAACATATTTCCAGCCACCAAGCCCAGAGCACTTCTGATGTTTTGATAGCACCCCCCAATCCATATTCATAGGAACCAGCCGTTAGTCTGATTGTATTTATTACCAAAAGCTGGTAATGGAGCAGCGCTGGAGCGGAACACAATAAGAATCAATATTCAAGCGTACCATGATCTGATAGAGCCAGAATTCCAGCTTTATGTTTTTACACAGGCAATTGGAGAGAGGTGGCAATCCGGAGCTTAAAGGCATTAACTTTTTACTGGTAGTTCAGGAAAATGATTTACAGTAGCTCAGGCTACACAAACCACACCAGCGCTCAGCCAGTGCGGCGCGACGCTGGAGCGACAGCAAACACACTGGTGATTTCCAATTTGAAGAAGTCGCACTCAGCTGAGAGGAACCAACAATTCATGAGAAATTACAGGCTTGAGAGACGTACATACTGAGCAGGAGCTCTCAGCAAGCGTCTTTGCTTGAGAACACGCTTTAAAAGCTCGCTGCCGGAGAAAGCCCAGCGCTACGTCTAACACCCTGGGCTTGCTCTGCAAATTAAACTGCATTTCCACATAGGATCATTGCTTTAACACACTCCACTTGCACTGGCGTAAAAAGCACAGTGACATGAGCTCCATCAGTGCCTCTGCAGCCTCCCGACACCCCCCCGACGCCCTTCCCAGGATAGTCTCCATCAGAAGCAGATGCCCTTGGCTTTTACAACCCATCAGCTTAGATGCCAGCTCACTGCATTCAACTGCTGCCAGTCACCAGAAGCAGCTCCTGTTCCCACTGCGGGCCCAAGACAGATGAATTTAAACGGGGATTCAAATACCAATTCGCAGCCAAGAAGATGAATTACCTGGGAATCTGTTTTTGATGATGGTGTAACAGATCAATACGAGCCCGCAGTCTTCCTGCTGCATTCTCCTCTCACCTTCTGCTCAGCAGAACTAAATAAGGAATTCGCTCTCAAACACAAAGAGATCATATTCTTCTTAATCCAGATCTAGTACTCTCAGGAATACTATTGCTTTGAAGAAGAAAATTGTTCCCATTCAGGGAACAAGATGTGCATTAACTAACAGCCCACGAACGCGACAAGGTGTTTCTTAAAAGGAAGCACCGTGAATTAAAAACAAGAACCAGGAGAATGAATTCAAAGACCTTAAAACAGAGCAGCAATCAAAACTAGAGTAGTTTTTTCAGCTGTCTATTCGAATACACAATCCTGGTTGTATTTTAAGATTTTTTTAAAGTATTATCGGCTAAAAATATCCTGGAGCAGATGTTCCTGCAACAAAGGAGAATGGTGCACAGCAAGTTACACAAGCACAGTTTGTTTACTTCAGGAAAATTCTAAAAAGACAGTTTAGTCTTAAAGTGCCTTTGTTTTATATAATCAAAATGAGGAGTCTTTTAAAAAAATTAAAGGAAATTGCATCTTCTGAGAGTGCCAGAAGCCAGCTGCCTCCTACAAGGGACCAGCATTTCATAAAGCCAGCTAGGAATTCGTGAGCAGTACCTAGCCAGAGACGATGAAGACGAGATCTGCGGTTGAAATAACGGCTTCTAATAAAGGTTCATGTTTATTTCATCCTTGGCTTCAACCACAGAGGAGAGGAAGCCTCCTGCCACTGCAGAGTCATGGCAAACCCACGTTTTCAAGGATTTAAAACCAGTTCTATGCTGACATCTAAATTTAGGGGTCTGGGGGTTGGGTTTTGTTGGGTTTTTTTAATAGAAAATATGCAAGAATCTCAATAAAAGCTGCCTACCTGAAAGAGAACATTTATTTCTGGGAACAACTGGAATACAAGTACCTAATCGTTCAGTGCCAGGGAAGCCTCCTCGCCCTGCAGCAGGACACACGGACACAGGAGGCAGGTCTGGGAACCCCACACTGGTCCCGCACCCTCCTGAGGGCACCGACCAGCGGGACAGGGCAGAGCTCGGCTCTCCCGAAGGGACCAGGAGAGCGCAAACGGAACCCAGCACAGCAGTGAGAGCCATGTGAGGCCTCGTTATCGCTTGAGCCTAACGCACCAGGAAAGAACAGAACAATTAGAGCGCATTTACGGTGAAATCATTAACACCGTGCTCATTGCAGTGAGATTTTAAACAAAGGAGTATGCGAAAGGTGATACGTACTACGCCAAGAATAAGGTGTTTGTATAAAGATGAGTACGAGAAACAGGATTACAAACTGCAGCACATCCTAGCACCCGGCCCAGGGCCTGACAGGCCTCTGCACACCCGAGACACAACCGAGCAGCTCCCTGGGCAAGGAGGCTCTGCAACTGCGACAGGACCCACTGTGCTGATGATGACGCTCCAGAGAAACCGCAGCCTCCAGCAGAAAGTGTTCCTCCTTCAGTTTTTGTTTTCAAGGCCGTGCATCTGCCTCCTCCTTGGTTTCACGAAGCTGGGGAACCCTACACAGTCCTCACGGCACCCCTGCCCGCGCCGGCCTGTCCTGGTGTGGAAAAAGGAATCCACTTTTCCTTCTTTTGCACAAATATGGATTGGCACAGAGGGGGCCGGGTTCCAGGCCAGCCCTCACCTCAGAGCGCGAGGACTGGGGGGCGCAGAGCCGCTGCCTGCACCCTGCAGCGAGCGCAGCGACACGTTAGTCTGTTTAATCACCCGGCTGGCCCACCGCCAGCTCCCAGAGACACGCGGAATTAGGGTAATGCCTTTCCTCCGAGAGGCAAAATTATCCTAGTGTGTACTCTGATCCCTGTTCTAACACGGCACATTTAGAATTCATCTGATTTTGCAAAAACAGCCTCAGAGTGTGACG
>WAAB01015177.1:5547-19103 GCA_013389865.1 Piaya cayana | reverse complement strand
GTCTCACCAGTGCCAAGTACAGAGGGAGAATAACCTCCCTGGACCTGCTGGTTATACCATTTCTGATACAAGCCAGGATGCTATTGGCTGCCTTGGCCACCTGGGCACACTGCCGGCTGTCAACCAACACCCCCAGATCCCTCTCCTCCTGGCTTTCTAGACAGACTTCTAGTCTGTAGCTCTGCATGGGGTTGTTGTGTCCCAAGTGCAGGACCCGGCATTTGGCCCTATTAAACCTCATGCCACTGGTCTCAGCCCAGTTGTACAACCTGTTCAGATCCCTTTGCGGAGCCTCCCTACCCTCCAGCAGATCCACACTTGTCATCTGCAAACTTGCTAAGGGTGTTCTCAATGCTTTCATCCAGGGCATTGATGAAGACATTAAACAGGGCTGGACCCAGGATTGAGCCCTGGGGAACCCCACTTGTAAGTGGCCTCCAGCTGGATTTAATGCCATTTACCACCACTCTCTGGGCCCAGCCGTCCAACCAGTTTTCTACCCAGGAGAGTGTATGCCTGTCCAGTCTCCTAAGCAAAATACTGTGAGAAACTGTGTCAAAAGATTTACTGAAGTCCAGGAAAACTACATCCACAGCCTTTCCCTCATCCAGTAAGCAGGTCACCTTGTCATTAGGAGGTTATCAGCTGAGTTTGGCAGGACCTGCCTTTTGTGAACCCGTGTTGACTGGACCTGATCACCCAGTTATCTTGCATGTGCTGTACAGTATCAGTCAAGATCACCTGTTCCATAATTTTGCTTGGAACTGAGGTCAGATTGAGAGGCTTGTTTCATGGATCCTCCCTCTGACCCTTTTTGTAAATTTAAATCAGCCAGCCTCCAGTCCAGTGGACCCTCCCCAGTCTTCCAGGACTCCTGGAAGATGATGTAAAGGGAAGATGATGTAAAGCAAGCATGTCTGCCAGCTCCTTCAATAATCTTGGGTGGATCCCATCTAGCCCTTTGTGTGTGTCTAATGGGCAAGCAAGTTTCTAAACATTTCCTTGCTATTAAAGACTGAGGCAAAGAAGGCATAAAGTACCTCAACTTTGTCCTCATCTTTTGTCACAGTTGTTTCATTCATTAAAACATTCAATAAAGATTGGGTATCGCCCTTCATCCTCCTTTTAATACTGATGTACCTATAGAAAGATTTTTTTATTATCTTTCACCAAATTGGCCAGTCTGATCTCTAGTTGAGCTTTAGCCCTCCTGATTTTATCTCTGCATGATCTCATTTCCTCCCTGTAGTCCACTCAAGACACCTGTCCTTTCTTCCAAAGCTCATAGATATTCTTCTTCTTTCTGATGCCCTCCTAGATCTCCCTGCTCAACCAAGCATAAGCTCCTGCACTGCCAGGATTTCCTTCTTGAAGACTACCCAGACTTCTTGGGCTCCCTTGTCGTTAAGGACAGCCTCCCATGGAACTTTATCATCTAGCTTTCTGAACAGTCTGCCCTCTGGTGGCCATTCTGGTAACCCCGCTTGCCACCTCTCGTAGAACTGAGAATTTTGCAATCTTATGCTTGCTCTGTCCCAGGCGTCCTCCAAACGTCACATCTCTCACAAGGCCTCGGTTCACAAACAGCAGATGCAGGAGGCCGCTTTTCCTTGTCTGCTCTTTCACCAGTTGTGTGAGGAAGTTGTCATCCACACACTCCAGGAACCTCCTAGACTTCTTCCTCTCTGGTGTTTTGTACTTCAGCAGACATCTGGTAGATTAAATTCTCCCACAAAGACAAGATCATGAGCCTTCTCCCAGTATGTAGAAGAGCTCATCAGCTTCTTCTGTTTGGCTAGGTGGTCTATAACAGATTCCCAACATAACATCTGCCTTCTTGTGGGCTCCTCTGATTTTTTGTTTTTGAGGCATTCAATACTGTCATAACCATAATTGAACTTGATGGTATCAGAACACTGTAACACAGAGGGCTACCCCATCACCTCTCCTACCTCTCCTGTCCTTCCTGAAGAATTTCTAGCCCATCATAGCAACACTCCACTTATATGAGTCATCTCACCACGTTTCCATGGTGGCAACTATGTCATATTCTCCATTCCCTACAATAGCTTGTAATTCCTCCTGCTTATTGCCCATGCTGCGTGCATTGGGGTAGATGCATTTCAGTTGGGCTGTCCCTCAGCTCTCATGAAGAAAACAGTGTTCATTCCTAAATGACTGGTCCTTGGACTATCTAGCCAATCAGGAAGTGATGAATAGCACTTCAGATGGCACTTCAGAAGGGTTAGATAATTTAGGGAACAGTTGCTTAGGAATGAAGACTGTTAGTCATTCATGGTGATGTTAGGGTTGAATGTCTGTGGGTGAAAAACAGAGGTGCACCTAATAAGGCAGATGTCATAGTGGGAGTCTGCTATAGACCACCCAGGATGAGGAGGCTGACAAGTTATTCTGTAAGTAACTGGAAGAAGTATCACAATTGCTAGTCCTTGTCCTTCTGGGAGAATTCCATTTGCCAGCTCTCTGCTGGAAGTATAATACAGCAGAGAGGAAACAGTTCAGGAGGTTTCTGGAGAGTGTGGAAGACAATTTCTTAACACAATTGATGAGCAAGCCGACTAGGCAATGTGCCCCACTGGACCTGCTGTTCATTAACAGAGCAGGACTTGTGGGAGATGTGACAGTAAGAGGAGGCTAGGGAGATGACAGTATTCTCAGTTCTAGGAGAAGCAAGGGGGTGGGGGGAGGGAGTGGGGAGTAGAATGGCCATCTTGGACTTCTAGAGCTCAAAAGTTAAAATTGTTTAGTTTTGAAACCAAAGAATTTGAGCTTAATTCCAGTGTTATGTGAACAGTAAAACAAAACACATGGCCCAAGATACATGACTTTTAAACTTTCATCTTGTAAACCTTTTAGGAAGTTAATCTGGAAGTTATTTAAAACCTCAGATAAAAACATAAAACACACTTTAAAAATAACTTGTTCTGTGAAGATGCAAAGGAGTGGAGAAAGGGATCAAGTGTCTTAAAAATGGAACATATTCCATAATAGCGATTAATCTTTGTTGTAAACTCTAAATAAAGATAGCTATGTATTCTTTTGTTTGTTCTACTGAAAATTGATGATATATTTCTGTTCATGCAACTTGAAAACCCAGTGAATTAACTAGTTTAACTAAAATGGAACTATGTCTATCTCTTAATCAAGCCAATATACCAATACATGAATAACAACTTGGAATAAAGCAACTAACTGAGTCCCTGGAAATCCACAAGTATGATGTTTTTAACTGAGTATACGCCCTCAATCATATACAAGGGATCAAGAATTTTCTTAATATTTTTCTCTGCATGCAAGTACCTCTGTAAAATGTTTAGTTATATCTGTTATGTTTTGCTGATATCAGAAAAAAACCATTCAGATACTCGATTATTCACTTCAGTTCCCATGTGGCAGACAGAGTGACTGCAGATCGCAGGATTTCATCTCTTGTAACAGTTCAGTGACAGGTAGGTTTCTCAGCTCAGCTGAGCTCAAAAACTATTTTAATGTTGCTTCAGGGCTATTCTATGGGTCAGAAAACACAGAGATGAACAAATCCAGCTTTGCAGTTCATCTTTGTAATCAAGCAAGCTTGCGAGAGCTGCAGCCGTCCCATTAAATGATATACATTGGAAAATTATTGTCTTCTGAAAATTTAATCATTCCTTGCATATTTCATAGAAAAAAAATCAGAATAGATTTGCAGATAATTGGTATTAAATAGCTGAATAGTTTTGGGGAAAATAGTGCATACAGGGCAATCATGATCACATTCACTTAGTGATGTAAGATGATGAGTTAGAAAAGTGTCTATATGAATGTTATCTATATTTCAAGGACAAAGGTTGAGGAACTATAAACACAAAATATTCTAGATGAGAGACTCGTTAAGTAGCCTTTTGTTTTTCTGAAGACCTTCAGAATGAATGGAGAAGTTACAGTTTCCTCAATGATAAAGAGTAAAAATATACGTGTACACATAAGCACTCCTATTGGTTTACATTCTTTCTTGAAAACCAATGCAACATGTACATCTTCCCCATATCCCATTCTCCCTTACTTACTCATGCATAAAGTGAGGTTTTACAATCACATTTTTAATAACACACACAAATATACCCCCTCTTTTTTTTGTATTCAGTCAAGTATTGGGTAGTAGTTTGTTACTTCATTCTCTAAATACTCAGAAAAATGAAAAACATGCTGGAGAAGCTGATATTTTATCTTTAAAATCAACATTTTTAGCAGCATTTAAGTAAGGAGTTTTCTTTCCCTTGTATCCAAAACATTTAAACATGTTAGGGAACTGGTTTTTACATAGGTTGTGCTAGAAGTCAGGTGTGCCTTAATATTTGAAAGAAAAGCATATACATTACAAAAGTACATAGATTTTACCTAAAATATGCATGAAGTACCCTGAAGTAGGGTAGCTGTAGTGCCCCAGGAATGAAACACTACAACAAGAAAGAGTGTTACGTTCAACTTCGTGAAAATATTTTACTCTGAGTATTGCTACTATGAACAATTCTTTATCAGCAAGATGACATGTATCTCTACTGAAAAGGTCTGTTTCATCCCTCCCAGAAGATGGTCCGGAATACAGGACTTAAATTTACTTGTCTAAAGTTAAAATCAGAGTACTCTGCAACCAAAGCCAACCTATTACATTGTATATTCTTATCCTATAATAACAAATAGAATACACACTTCTTAGGCAGTTCTGGAAATGTTTTGCTCTGCAGCTCAGCAAACAGTGTGAAAACCTGTTAATGATGCTGAAATAAATCTGCTCAGCTATTTTTGTCTGCTTGGAATAGGACTTGGATCAGAGAAAGACACTTAAACATTAGAAAAGCTGAGAGGGAAAGAACTAGGGCAGATTAGGTCTTAAATATAGCTATATTCAGAGTAGTAACTTACTCAGTTACTTCTTTGGTAACTAAGTTGCTTGCCCCTTACATGCATCTTAGGCACACTTATTGGCATAATACAGAGGTAGGCGGTTAATCATGCTTTAAACTGCAAGTTTACACTTGAAAGATGAGAAATAGTTTTTACATTATGGACACACATAATTCTCAACAAGTGATGAACAACTTTAGTGTTCTCCTGTTAACTGTTCAACTCTGGTAAGTACAAGTGAGAACTTGTTTTAAAAGTATGCAATATGTAAAAAAAAATAATAGAATCGTATATTTGGAAAATACCAAAAAGGTTACACTGGTTTCTTACTTCACACCATTAAGAGAGAAATAAGCCTACCATCTTTTTTTTCATACATATTTGCCAGCTAAATGGATGGCTTAATATATTGTTCTTACACAGAACAAATCTTTTTTGTATGCTTACATTATTTTAAACATAAAGAACCTTGAATGCTGAAATCATTTTTGACCAGCTAATCCTTGCCTAGTATCTAGTGAAGTCAAGAAGGATTGATGAAGACTCTGTTGCCTTTTAAGCATTAAATATTACCTTTGAAGAGATACTCTGTCTTTTCTCAGGCAACATAATAAATTTACCAATACTTGGCTAACTAGATTAAGAGCTGAGACAAGTTGTATTGCTTTCACTGTCCCAGGCTGCCAGGGCCTTGGTTTTAGGAATACAGTCACCTACACCTTCTCTGCTCTACTTTTCTGGCTGATGCATTATACTTAGGCAATATCACTCACTCCTCAGCAAACCTAGGTTACACCCGTGTAAGTTCACAAGGACAAACCACTGCTTAAGGACTTCAAACATCTACTTTAAAATAAAAGGCAAGAACTTGACCACTGAAATGTAACAGAATGGTCTACCTATTTCTTGTGCTAGATAATAATGATGAAAAATAGCCAACAACAAACCACTTTGTAGTCTTATGTATAAATATGATAACCAAGAACAAACTGAGTAAGTATTCTGTAATGTGATCTGAGTATTCTATAATGATACTGAAACCTTGCTTGTGTATCAGAACATCTTTGAAAAATAGGATGTGTTCCTAGCAGTTGTGATGCCCCTAATTAGGAAATGCTACATCTGCTCATTTGTGGATCATTTTCCTCTCTTTTACTCCTTTAACTTAAGCCTGGCACTTAGCTTCAAAAGTCATCTTAAAGTAGTTGTTCAATCAAAAATCTCGCATTTCATTATTACAAGTGTTTTACAAAGTTAAGAGCACTTATTCTGTGCTTTTCTAACTGAAGATTAATTCAAGATGAGAAAAGTATTACATGTAAATATAGCCATCAATTTCATATCATTTCTGGTCCAGGAATGTTTCCCAATATAGATTGATTGGAAATTTACCACTGAGTTAAAACACTATACTTCCTTATCTTACCCACCCCTCCTTTGGTTTCAACAAATAGAGCTTCAAAAGGGATTCAAATGACTTGTTTATCCAATTTTAAGAAGAAATTTGTGAGGAAAACCAAGAAAGATTATAGGCAAACAACTCCACAAGGTCAGTGATGCTTTAGAGGTGAGATCCCATAGGTTACTCTTAAGCTCATGACCATGCTTACTACCAGTCCGGTGTGTAACCATGTAGTCCTATAATACCCCATTGTCACTGCTAGTAATAGGCTGTATGTTTTGGACTGAGTCTGCGATGCCTCCAGACTGGGGCTTGTCACAGTCTTGCTTTGTCTGAGTTTTCTTTACCTGCCTCCAGTTTTGTTTTGCCTAGTTCAGCTGTGACAGAAATTCCTCTAACTGACCAGCTGTCTATGGCTAATATTTTCTAACTGTTCTTTTCTTTATATGGCACAGTAACTTTTTCTAAATTGATAACAACAAGAAGTCATCGTATGTAGTGTAAGATACTATCCTGACACATAATGTAGAGAAGCAGAGGTCTGATAAAACAGCAGAATCTTTATGAGGACCTCACAGCAATAAAGAACTTACCAGTGGTCAGTTAAAAAATTTAAGCTTGTAACTGTAAGTAAAACCTAATTTCAGGAAAAAAGAAATAGTGTCTGTTGCATACAAAGATATTTGAAGTGTGTGTATAGTAAATAGAGTGCAACAAGGAGTTGCAGACTAAAGAAGAAAAATAAAAATATAAAAAATACTCTAGAAAACATAAAAATTACCCCAAATGGATCCTAGAGTGAGAAAGAAATTGCTAACATGAACATTGCATTCCTCCTGGAAAAGGACAANATCAATTTCATATCATTTCTGGTCCAGGAATGTTTCCCAATATAGATTGATTGGAAATTTACCACTGAGTTAAAACACTATACTTCCTTATCTTACCCACCCCTCCTTTGGTTTCAACAAATAGAGCTTCAAAAGGGATTCAAATGACTTGTTTATCCAATTTTAAGAAGAAATTTGTGAGGAAAACCAAGAAAGATTATAGGCAAACAACTCCACAAGGTCAGTGATGCTTTAGAGGTGAGATCCCATAGGTTACTCTTAAGCTCATGACCATGCTTACTACCAGTCCGGTGTGTAACCATGTAGTCCTATAATACCCCATTGTCACTGCTAGTAATAGGCTGTATGTTTTGGACTGAGTCTGCGATGCCTCCAGACTGGGGCTTGTCACAGTCTTGCTTTGTCTGAGTTTTCTTTACCTGCCTCCAGTTTTGTTTTGCCTAGTTCAGCTGTGACAGAAATTCCTCTAACTGACCAGCTGTCTATGGCTAATATTTTCTAACTGTTCTTTTCTTTATATGGCACAGTAACTTTTTCTAAATTGATAACAACAAGAAGTCATCGTATGTAGTGTAAGATACTATCCTGACACATAATGTAGAGAAGCAGAGGTCTGATAAAACAGCAGAATCTTTATGAGGACCTCACAGCAATAAAGAACTTACCAGTGGTCAGTTAAAAAATTTAAGCTTGTAACTGTAAGTAAAACCTAATTTCAGGAAAAAAGAAATAGTGTCTGTTGCATACAAAGATATTTGAAGTGTGTGTATAGTAAATAGAGTGCAACAAGGAGTTGCAGACTAAAGAAGAAAAATAAAAATATAAAAAATACTCTAGAAAACATAAAAATTACCCCAAATGGATCCTAGAGTGAGAAAGAAATTGCTAACATGAACATTGCATTCCTCCTGGAAAAGGACAATGATGCTGACAACCCCTCATAAGTCACCAAGAACCATAAAAGTGATCACATTGACATTAGGAGTAGATGAAGCATAGCACCGGAAAGAAAAAAACAGAACTAGTATATTGCAGTTTAAATTCTGTGGTTTCTAATACCTTTCCCCCTCTGTATTCTGTATTATTATTCTTTTTCTGTAATTGTTAGATCTTATATTAATAACGATTCTTGAATTACAATGTCCAGATTTTGGTGATACTAACAATGAATTCTTGGGTTTATATGTAAATTGTATTTTGTCTTTGCCAATAAACAAGATTTTTAAAGTATGTTTTTTATTAGCCTGCTATCACAGTTCTCAGCTAGATGAAAATTTAGGCAATTCAGACAACTGTAAAAGAGGCCGTGGGAGACTAAAAATTTAAGTATGATAAAATGGGAACTGCACAGGCAAATTACTTTGAGAAGCTGCAACTATTGCCAAAACTTTCTTTTCGTAAAACTTCATGTTTCCATATATACTATGTTGCTCTTTTTTAATAATATCTATCAGGAAGTATTTGAGTTAGTGCTAAAAGGACCTTCTTAGACCTGGAAAATCAAAACTATGTTTGTCATTTATTCTGAGCACTGACAATGGGTATGCTTTCTCCTTGCATGCATGATCTGATCACAAAATTACTTATGTCATTGAAATCGGCAACTACTTTTTCTGTGGAAGAGAAACATAGGTAACCAGAATGGTTTGCTGGTCAAACAGCGCAGTGTAATTCAGTACTTTTTGTGTAGCATTGGTAAGAGGCCTGGTTCTCAAGTGGGAGATTAGCAGCTTAACGTGGACTGAAATAGGTTTTGATGATCACTGCTTGGAAATACTCTTTAGTTTTGAAGTATTTTCAGATCCCTGGCCTACAGATTCAGTTCCTTTTATCTTCTTCATTCCCCCCCCGCCACTTACAGCCAAAAATAACATTGCCATCAGGCAAAATATTTTTGTCACTGAACCTATCAGTGTCAGTATTTCACAAGATCTATTTAAAAAGTATCTGGAGAAAGAAGAATGATTATCTATTTTTCTGTCAAACTGCTACAGACACCCAAATTGTCCTCAAGAAAAAATCATTTAACTCCTTTCCACCTCAAAGCTTTTGGCAATACTGTAGTAACTTAAAGCAGCTTCAGCATCATCTCTAGTGCTTCAAGTCTGAGTATAAAACTTCATGCCACAGGCAGTGGACAACAAAGACTGAAAAACTACAAGTTTTTCTAGTTATCAGTTTTCTGGATTATTTCTACAGTGAGGTAAAAAATGCTTCATTATTTAAAAAATCATATCCCAGAAAAGACTACATGAGAGGAACTGCTACTGCCTTCCTTAAGCCTTTGCTGAAATTTACAAAAGTAGAGACAATGGCACTTGAATTTAAAGGAATTCCTTTCTTAAATTTCAGGTTTGCTTACACTCTCATCCAGAATCATGGGGCAATGAACTAAAATTACTGGTGCTGAACAAGATATCTCCTCCCAATAAGCATTTATCACTTGGCTTAACATAAGACAAAAAGCAGGTTGGAGTAGGTAAAGTAGCTAATAGGCATTTCCAGATAACACAGAGTTCCATAATCTTAAGCATACCTATATTTCCTTTAGATTTCTCCTAATTGGTGAGCTGTCTACTAGCTGCCTCAGTTCCTTATTTTTACCCTGCTGCAGCAACAGTTTCTCATCTCAGGAAAACTGTCAAGCAGTGCTGACAAAACTGTTACCCTTGGGCACAGTCTGTAGGCGCTCCCACTAAGGTCCTGACTGAACTGGCAAGGGCGGCTGCTGCACAAAAAGCTTACTTGGTTCTTTTGCAAACAGGAATCTTCCAATGTTCATTCTAACAGTGTAGCTCCTTCTTCCCTGGGCTAAAGTTACCTAAGGCATACTTTAACTATCCCACATGTTTGTACAGTGCTCCAGCCACAAACTTTTTATCTCCCAAAATTAAGGAAGATTTGGGATAACTTCTGTAGAACAAAATGTAAGTGAAAGCAAAAGCCATGTTGCAGGCTTTTGGTTGTTCTTTTCTCTCTGCTAGATTCAAGACAGTACTTCCTCCAGAGAGATCTTGCTCTTTCCAGGTATTACATTTATCCATTTTTAGTGTGTGTCAGACTACCGTCCACTCTCCCTATTAAAATGATATAACTTCTTTTCTGCTTGAATTTGTCTGGCTTCAGTTCTGGTCACTGATTCCTTTCAAAACATTTTTGCACCTTTCCCGTGTAGCTGCATATGCAAGATGTTATCTCCTCCTGATTATTTCTGCACCCATGGGTTTTTGTAACAGCAAAAGAAAACATTAATGCTCTTTTGCTGCTCAGCACACACGGCATTAGAAAATAATTTACCTATCTCATCCCTCCAGCTCCTAATTTCTGGCTAGTTTCAGGAAAGCTTTTAAGGTCAGAAGAGAGCCTGATAGCATTCAGTAGCAACACAGAAGTGCCTGCTTTTTAACTCACTCACAAGTTTTAATTTATGCTGCTGAGTAAGCTGAAAAGATTTGGTTTGCTGGTTTCCAAAAAAGGAAGGAATGAGACAATGTGACAACATATGTAATATATGAATAGAATCACTGTTGTGCTTTGTCAGTGCTAGGTACTGCACAGAACACTACAAGATACATATTATGGTGTAAGTGTTAAATGACTGATAAGTAAACTGAATGTAAAACCAGAAATATTTATATAACTTCTGCATTGTTGAACATCGTTTAAACATCTTAAGGTTCAAACACCCTGAATATCTTAAAGAATGTGAATGGTTTTGTTGTGGTACTTCCCTGAAATACACTCACCCTGAAATACAGACGATATTTGCTAGAAACACTTTAAAAAGTACTCTCTCTCTCTCTCTGGCTCATGCAGCACAGCTGTCCCTGCTGCTGGAAGAGGAAATTTGCATAGCTGATGTCATTCCCACTTACATCAGCTACAGATTCGCATCATTAACATAAGTTATCTAAACACACACCGTCTCTTCCTCTTGTTAGGTTTACAGTCCTCATAATTTGACTTTTACCTCGTTATCACCAATTGCTACCCTGGACTAAATTTCTTTTCATGTACTTCTTTTTGCCAGTGGCTTCAGTCTTTATTTCAGGAAGACTTTCCTAAGGCATTAAATTACCTATTTTTTAATAAAACTTATTTATATAAATATTAGCTAGTCTCAACATGTGTCAAACATAATTGCTTGGTCACCTTGATCTTGCTGCATCTCTTTCCATCTATACTCTATGCTGCAACAAAGTAGCCAAAACAGTGAACTTGGTCTAATTTCATTGTCTCTGGATGATAATTTTCTTCTGGAAGTATTTCAGTTTATCCTACATACCACCAGAGAAAAGCTGTAAATATACTGTTGTCCCAAATCAAATTTGAAAATAAAGTTGTGGGGTTTTTTTTAAAATATCCACACTAAATATTTGGATGGCTCTATGTGAAGTGATACACTGAAAACTGCTTTGATTAAGCACTAAGGAAAGTCTGGTTTCACCAGACATAATGCATTTTCAAACAGCTAAAATCTAACCCCTTTCTCTATACATATTGCATATATTCTAGTATAAGTGAAGACAGTAACTCAGGTGACCCTGAGGACTTCGTCTAAGTTAAGCAACAGAAGTGTTCCGTATTACTTGAGTATAAGAAACTGTGATACAGCAATCCTGCCTACGGCATTATCAGAAAGCAAGCTGGCCTCATATGTAGGCTGATAGTTCAAAGTAACCACATTTACTCAGTTTTTTTCTCTGCTTTCTGTATAATACACAGTTATTTTCTACATTTTAGATTGTGTCTCCATCATAAGAGAGGGACAAGAAAAGCAGTTAGAATAGTTCTTTGCCACCTGTATCATCAACCATTTCAATAGTGAGATCAGTCAGGAGCAAGCGAAAAATCCATAGTTCTGATATATATCTTCATTATAAGCTCAGTCTGAAGTCACATGTATTATGACTCTTTCTTGGTTTATAATACATTCTATACTCAAAAGTAAATCCTCCTACCTTTTGCAGGTTAGAAGTTCACTAAAAAGCTTTATTGATTAGCTTAATTGCTTCAAATGCTTTTAACTGATTTGGATGGTTAGCAATACTTCTATACTTAATAAGTTCAGTATATATCTGCATGTTTTACTTATCAGGTTCTGTAAAATATTTACTTTTTTTGTCAAGGCAACTCATGATAAACTGGCATGAATTAGAACCCATATGCTTCTCTTCAACAAATAAGCAGAATAGTACTACTGCAAACTGGAGATTTTTTTCAGACCCATAGTCTTGCCATGCTGTATTCTACTTGGGGCTACTGTCACCTCCTGTGAAGTTCAGAGACGGACATGAATAAACCTGAGTAATTTTCCATATGTCTACTGTTTCTTTCGCACTGCCAGCATGTCTAATATGCCTTTCCATGATTTTGATCTGGAAGTCAGAAACGGTGACAGGAGGTTCAAATTTTTTCTTCACCAAAAGGGTTATTTGGTGTGGGAACAGGCTGCTCAGGGAAGTGGTTAAATCACCATATCTGGAAGCATTTAAAAGTTATGTAAATGTTATGTTATGGGCACAGTTTATTGGTCTACTTGGCAGCGCTAGGTTTATGGTTTCTCTTGGAGATCTTAAGGGTCTTTTCAAACCTCAATGATTCATTGATGATATTAATCTAACGGTGTATTGCTCACAGTTACTAACTTCTTGCCTGCAGGTTACAGTTTTTATATTGCTATGCTCTCCTGCCTAGCAAGATGGAGCTGAGTACCTGGACATACGACCTGGTGAGCATGGAATAGATTCCCTGTGATAATAGTTTGGCTGCATATGTTCTTTCCCCCCCCACTTTAAAAGGCTTGTGCTAATTTTTCTCTTAATGTTGGTGGGTATATATAAGATATAGGCCTTATATGTTCTATTACAGTTATCAAAGAAACAAGCAAACAAGAACACTCTGAGGAAGAAAACACCTTTATTAAAAGAGTACAGTGTTTTCTTAGCAAGGTGAAGTCAGAGCACTCTCCTCAAACATGCCATTACAAAATTTAATTAAGTAGGATTCCTATGCAGACTAGATCCTCTGCTTAATGACCAAGACTCCATTAAATATGTACTATATAAAACCAAAATGATCATAGAATCATAGAATCACCAAGTTGGAAGAGACCCACTGGATCATCGAGTCCAACCATTCCTATCAAACACGAAACCATGCCCCTTAGCACCTTGTCATTAACACATCACTGGTATCTCATGGTTATTTCCATAATTTTGCACACAACTACAAAGCTATAGTCAAGTCTGACAAGCCCCACATGACCACTATTGAGTTACAGAACATCACCCTCTCCTCCCACACCACTTCTTAAGAAACAAGTCTACCTCCCTTTGCTCTGCCCTCCCACACCAAGTCCTTCCAACATAGACCTGGTTGAAAGGTTGTCCAAGGAG
>WAAB01015176.1:0-29344 GCA_013389865.1 Piaya cayana | reverse complement strand
CCCTGAAGCACAGACTCTGGAGGTTTCATTTACATCTTAGCTCTTTTTTATAGAGGCAGAGGGCTGCAACAGGCATGACACAGGAGCAAGGAAAAAGCTTTCTGAAGGGGATGTTCATGTGTTGAGTTCTGGCACACTGCAAGCACTGAGCCCTCAAAGAGGCACTGCTGTTCTGCTTATCATCAGTGAGCAGCACCACAGCAGCTCTAATCAACCTCCCTCTCTTTTCCAGGCATCTTCCTTTCTTGGTTTAAATGCCAGCCACAGGGTGCAAGATACAGCCCATGGACTTCAGCTACTTGGGAAGTTGATACCTTTCCTGAACAAGTCACCTTAGGCTTCGTTCCTCAGCAGGCCAGTGAATATAGCCCAGCACACCCAGAGGGCATCTCAGCCTTTTGCAGGAACACTTTATCTCAGGATGGGACATTACAACCTTCTCTGAAGATATAGGCTCTTTCCTAAATGAAGAGGGAGCCTGATGTCTAAGATGCCAACATTAAGTTACATAAGTGTGATCCAAGGGAACCAGCACTTGCCCAGCTACCTTGCAAGGACATTTATTCCACAAAGTAAGTAGGCACAGAGCACAAGTTATCAACAGCTTTTACATACCAGGTTGGGTATAAACAGTTCCAACATCCATCTTGAAGGAGCCTACCAAAGTCCCACTGCGCAAGAGGTTTTTTGAGTGGATCACCTGGAAATGGAGAGTGGAAAAGAAGTCGGATTTTTTTCCACACCCAGGACCCCACAAGGTTCTTTCCAGAGGTGTCAGATGGGAAAGGAGTTGATGCTAAGACACTAGGAGGCATGGTGGGGTTGGCAGCTCTTGCAAGCAGGTTAATACTTGGATTGAATAATAATAATAATAATAAAACCTTTGAAATAAGATGCAGTTTTCCAGCCACCATGGCCACAAATACTGGGATATTCACACAAAGGAAGGGTCTTTAGGATGCTCAAAATCTATGGTCTAATTCCCTTCATGGAGGAAATTGTACAGCTGGTTGTGCACAGGATAGGCACGGATACACTTAATTAGCATGCTTTGGTCACTGAATGTGTAGATCTTACTCATTGTCCTCCTCTGCGTTGTGGTGAGGGCTGCAGCTTCTGCTCAGTTCTCACCACCTACAGCACTCAGTTTCCACAAGAGCTCTGCCAGTCTCACACCCCAGGAGACCCTCTGGCAAGCTCAAGAAGGTCTTTCTTCTCACCAAGGCTAAACTCATCCCAAAAGAGGCTTAGTTCTGCCCGGTTCTGAAATACCAGAGATCATCCATGGAGGGAGATAGTGACTGCAGGAATGGAGCTGTGTGGACCCAGCAATGAAGGTCAGCAATAGAAAGAGGGACTGAGGGTCTGCAGAAGAGGTGAGGCTCACAGGACTGAACACCTCAGCTCCTGTTGGGGGTCTCACATCAAGAACTTTAAATCCATCCCCGGTGCAGACACAAAATGGACTGGTTTCTTCCAAAGCCCCTCAAAAAAGACAACACAACCATGCTCACTTACAGACAGCTTGATGATCTTGTCAAACATGACATCTGGGGAGACGTGGAAATCAAAGACGAAGTACTGAAAGGAAAAGAGCAGTTATGAAGGCAGGAGAGTCAGGGTGGGCTCCTTTTGGACAAAAAGATGGTATCATGGTGGATGCTCCAGCTGGAGAAGCTGTGACTGCCTGGAGAAGCATCATGCAGCACATGTCACAGCAGGGATGCATCCATGTGAGCCCCAACAACGACAGCCTCTGTGGTATGGGGGGCTAGAAGGAAGCACAAACTTCTTGGAAAAAGCGAGGGCGCTTTTTCTAATTTTGAAAAATTCCAGAGGTCAAAGGCTTCATTTCCCCTGCTGCACAGTTTGAGATCTCATCTTATTCCAACAAGAGGGGACAGAAGTAAAAAAAAAGAAAGATATTTAATTGACTGACAGCAATGTAGACATCAAGGAACAGGTAGCTGTGAGCATCACGGGAGGACAGCCTCACCTCATTGTAGTAAGGGCAATTGGTTGATTCCTTCATGGATGTGTATTTCTTTTCCTCTCCGACCTCCACACAAACCACAGGGTCCATGTTGAGCCCAACCAGCTGCCGGGCCTCGATGATGGTGATGCTGACCTGGGGAGAGGGATTTGTGCACCTTCACTTCCCGAGAGCAGCATCAGATCACAGCATCACAGAATTGTTGGAAAAGACCTTTAAGACCATTAAGTCCAACCATAAACCTCATATTCCCAACCCCATCACTGAATCATGTTCCCTAGTGCCATAGCCACAGTTTTAAAAATCTCTTTAGGGATAGGCAGCCTCTGCCAGGGCTTGACAGCCCCCTTCTGTGAAGGAATTGTTCCAGAGAAGTGATGGCTGCCCCATCCCTGGAGGTGTGCAAGGCCAGGCTGGATGGAACTTTGAGCAAGCTGATCTAGTGGAAAGCGTCCCTGCCTATGGCAGGGGCCTGGAACTGGATGGACTTTGAGGTCCTACTCAAACTGTTCCGTGATTCTATGACCCACACCAGCTCCTGGAGATGATTTTGCTGGGCACTGTCCTTTATTAACACATTGTCCCATCCTCTCACCCCCTCTGCTGCCAAACACCAAGGCAGTGCCTTGAGGTTTCCCAGGGATTGGATCTGGAAAACCTTTTCTCTTAATTCTCCACAAAAAACCCAGTTGTCGAACAAAAGTGCACACCCAGAGGTCAGCCAGGCATGCACCTTGTTCATGAACCAGCCTAGCACTGCGAAGGATGTGAGGCTCTGGAAATAAGCCATTCCACATAAACACAGACCTTGCGATTAGGTCTTCAGTGGCCAAATAATTGGACCTTGATATCTGTCTCTTGGTTGTAATTTGCACCTTCCCTTCCTCTTTATGTTCCCCACTGCTGAACCAGGCACACTCTTTCCCTGTAAGCCTCACAGTCTGGCCTGCAGCGGATGCTGTAAATGTTCTGCCATGAATTGCTAACAAAAATCATTATTTGCTTTGTTCTGAGATACCCCCAGGAATGTGTTGTTGTGCTGAGAGGTGAGGACATAAAGCTAAATTGCTGCTGAATCAGCATGACTTGGCCGAAATGTGAAGAGAAGCCAATTTATGAATTGTACTGGGACCACTAGTAAAATAAATTGGAGCAGCATGGGTCATATCAGGCTTGCAGAGCTAAATGTGTGGTTCTTCTCACTCTGGATAAAGTGGAAAGAATAAAGCATTGGTGAACAGAGCAATTAGAGAGCTGGACAATCACCAACTGCATGAAATTTAACAAGGCCAAGTGCTGGATTTTGCACCTGGGACACAGCAATCCTGGATGGGCAGAAAGACTGAGGAGCAAGAGGCTGGAGAGCAGCCCTGCAGAGAGGGATCTGGTGGGTCCTCGTTAATGGCAAGTTGACCATGAGCCAACAGGGGAGACCTCATCATGGTCTACAGGATTCTCACAAGAGGAGGAAGAGGAGCAGGCGCTGATCTCTTCTTTCTGGCAACCAATGACAGAACCCAAGGGAATGGCAAGAAGATAAGCCAGGGTGGATTAGGCTGGACATCAGGAACAGGTTCTTAACCCAGAGGGTAGTGGAGCACTGGAACAGCTCCCCAGAGAAGCAGTCACAGCCCCAAGCTTGACAATATTCCAGAAGTGTTTGGCCAACGCCCTCCCTCACATACTGTTAATATTGGGGTTGTCCTATGGGACAAGAGTTGGACTCAATGATCCTTGTGGGTCACTTCCAACTCAGGACATTCTATGATTTTATGAACAGCAGCCGTGTACCAGCCTATCCGAGGAAACCCAGGGAGCAACCTACTGCCAGCCAGGGCTCACCAACGCTGAATAACTAAACAGTGAACTGAAAGCTCTTGGGAATAAGAGGAATATATTGGAGACAGCCTGTTTAAATCACAGATAAATTTGGGCCTTCAGGGCTTCAAATGTTGGAGAGCAAATCCAGTTAATTACTTATCTTGAGTTTCTCACTCAACCATTTAAATGCCAGCTCTTGGGAAGCCACACTTTGTGAGTGCAGTGCATAGAAACCCATGAACTTGTTCCCTGTAGAACAGCTTCCTCTGCTCTCAATTGTGATCCCTGTGAGCCGAGGTTGGGGGCACAACATTGTCACATACCTGGTAATCCATTGGCCTCCCAGCACTCGGCTCCATTTTGATGTCAGGCTTGGACCTTTGAAGGGGCAGAAGAAACCCTCAGTCAAACCACAAATGGACGGAGCACTTGCAGGGTTACCCCTTAAAGCTCCTGCCCTCTTTGAGCCCAGGAAACACAAACCCCAAGGGCTGTCAACCACCACAGATCACGGGTGCTCTTTGCAGCAGGTCAGGTATTTCCAAATAGGCTGCGTGGGACAATGTGATTTCCAGCATTCCCCACCTTGGGTGACACACGGTTGTGGGGTGTCTGCCAGCTCCTGGTTTGCACGAGCTCCCATCTGGCCCTCACCTCTTATTTGAGACATTAGTGGTGACAGCTGTGACAGAGGCCAAGGAGATGGTGTCTGGCTCCAGTCCACCTCCCAGTCTCAAAGCTTTTCGGTCCAGGTCTTCTGCCTCCAAAACAGCGGGTTCATCTGTATAAAGGAGACAAAAGAATGTATCTTGTTGTTTCCACTCAGTGAATAATTAAAGGCAAAGAGGAAGGTAACCAATATGTCCTATCAACCTCACCAGATAATACAAAGAACAACGGTCACCAGGTCGGGTCACAGACAACCTGCTCTAAAAAGGGATTAAAAAAGAGATATTGTCTTCAGGGACACATTATTCCACCTGGGCAATGTGCCTGGATGTGGCTTTGTGAAGGCAAAAATGACAAAGCCCCCAGACTTCAAGGGCTGAAAGAGGACTCAAGCAAGTGTTAAAGCTCTGCCTACCAGAAGAAAAGTTGCAAAGACAACCAATTGTCCAGTTTTGGGGTAGAGAGGTCAGAATAACAAGAAAAAAGGGCTCATTTCTCAAGAAGAAGAATTGTTGCAGGGAGGGTGAAGACCCCAGTTCCCAGCAGCATGAAGAGACACAACATTCAAATAGTTCCATGACTCCACAGGGTCTCTGAAGTGCTTTCCTAGGATGTGGAGGATGGACAAAAAGCAGCACTGGAACAGTGCTTTTTTTACCTTTTCCCAGGAAAAATGTACCTTGTCTACGATGGTCATCCTTTGACGGACGTGCCTTGCCAAGCTTCATAGCTGAAAAAACTCCTTTCCCAGCTCTGGAAGAAGAGAGGGAGAAAAAAAAAATGACCATTTTTACTATTTCTAGTGCTATTTTCTGAGGCTTGGGGGTGGAACAGGACCTTTTCACAGCTCAACAGCAAGAGAAGAAATATCAGCTGAAAGACTAAGCAGGGGCCACTGCAAACATGCCACAGGGCAGAGTCAAGATCGCAGTAAAACACGTTGCCTTTGAGCCTTGGGTCTCATTATTTTTCTCAGGGAATGCCTCAGTTTGGGATAAAACGCGAGGCTGAAGCACAGAGTTAGCAGCCAACAAACTCTTTCTCCTGACTCATGCCTCCCATCTCTGCTGCTGGCCCCACTACACACTGACTGCTCATTTCTCCTGCCCTGCTTGCCCAACTGCTCCCCAGTGACCTAAAAACACCAACTAAAACATCCAACCACTTCCCTCACCACCTGGTTGTGAAAAATTATAGAATCAAAGAACAGTTTGGGTTGGAAAGAACCTTAAAGACCGTTCAGTTCCAACCCCCTGCCACTGACAGGGACACCTCCCACTGGATCAGGTTGCTCCAAGCCCCATCCAACCTTGCCTTGAACACCTCCAGGGATGGGGCAGCCAGCACTGCTCTGGGCAAACTGGGCCAGAGCATCACAAACCTCATCATGAAGAATTTCTTCCTAATGCCTAACCCAAATCTCCTTCCTTCCAATTTAAAGTCATTCCCCTTCATCGTGTCCCTACAGGCCCTTGTGAAAGGGCCCCAGCTTTCCTGTAGCCCCTTCCAGTGTTAGGAGGCTGCTAAAAGGTCTTCCTGCAGCCTTCTCTTCTCCAGGCTGAACAAGCTCAACTCTCTCAGCCTGATAACCACTTTGGCCAGAGCAGCAACAAGGTTGTGCAGCTCCTGAAGTTTTCCAGCAGCCCATTCCAGCAATGTGATTTTCCCTTTCCTGCATGAGAAACAACAGCACCAGGTCAGTCTGAGCTCCCCGTCTCCAACCCAGGCTGGGGTCAAATTCACTCAGGGAAGTTTGGTCTGGATTGGCTGATGAAATAACGGGTTGAAAATGGCTTGCTAGCTGCTTTCTGCGAAACACCCCTTATTTCATGTATAACTGCTAGCTCCAAATACTTGGTGGGTCTAGGATTGTTGCTCCAGCTCAGAAATCAGCTCATGCAACCACAAGGGCATTGACAGCTTGGACTCTTACACTACTTGGTGTCTTCTACATACACGTATAGCAAATATGTACAAATAGAGCTTGTATGTATGGGTGTAAATATAAGTTGCACCAGGGGAGGTTTAGATTGAATACAGCATGTGATGGGGTATCTGCACAGGACTGCTCTAAGATGCAGAGCTAGAAAACAGGCAGAAATTGTTAAAGACAATAAAGCCTTGCAGATATTTTCAGGAGACAGTTCTGTATTCTTTGGAGCAAAGTCCATGCTGCTCTGGCAAAGAGGTGGGAGGATTTGAGTTACCCTGGGCCACTCAGTCCAAGAAAGACATTGAAGAGCTGGAACGTGTCTGGAGAAGGGGAACAGAGCTGGAAAGGGTCTGGAGTCCAGGGATTCTAGGAGTGGCTGAGGGACATGGGCTGTTTAGTCTAGTGAAGAGGAGGCTAAGGGGAGACCTCATGGCTTTCTGCAGCTCCCAGAAAGGACACTGGAGCCGTGTGGGTGCTGGTCTGTTCTCCCAGGTGATGAGATGAAAGGAAATGGCCTCAAGTTGCACCATGGGAGGTTTAGATTGGATATTGGGAAAGATTCCTTCAGGGAAAGGGTTGTTCAGCACTGGCAGAGGCTGCGCAGGGCAGTGGTGGAGTCCCCGTCCCTGGAGGTGCTCAAAAGCCATGTAGACATGGTGTCAGCACCATGGGGTTGGGCTGACAGTTGGACTGGATGAGCTTGGAGGGCTTTTCCAACCTTAATGATTCCATAATTCTATGAAAGTTTGGGACTCTGGCTGTAACACGGATTTTTAGGATGAGGATGGAGCTGAAGACCTGAGTAGGAAAAAGCCTCCATAGTGTCTGTAAAGCTGAAACAAGCAAGAAGTACAAGTCAGACCGTGCAATTACCCTGTTCCAATGTTGAAGAACAACCAACTGGACAGACTTGGAGTCAATGGCCTGTGACTGTCCCAAAAGGAGAAGGTGCTAAAGCTGAATGGGATTTTTTTAAAATTGGAAAATTACCTTTCACTGGAAGGGTTGTTCTTTGCAGAAATCTTGCAGGTTTGATGGACAAGCCCTTGGGACAGCTTGGATATAAGGGGGAACTTCACCTCCAGACTGGACCTCACCCCCCAAGCTGGATGCCAGGCCAGGGGATCGAGGACTCAGCACCAGCCCTGGATGCAACAGGATTGGGATGTGCTGCCCATGACCAAGGCAACAACACGGAAACTGCGGGATCCTCCACTCTCAGGTTTGATTGCATCTATCTGGGGCCAAAGGATGAAGTTGCACCTTTTTTATCTGCAACAGAGAGTGGTGGGAAATGGAGTTAAATCCAGCTGGAGGCCAGTCACAAGTGGGGTTCCCCAGGGCTCAGTGCTGGGTCCAGCCCTGTTCAATGTCTTCATCAATGACCTGGATGAAGGCATCAAGTGCACCCTTAGCAAGTTTGCAGATGACACTAAGCTGGGTGGAAGTGTCGATCTGCTGGAGGATAGGGAGATTCTGCAAAGGGATCTGGACAGGCTGGACTGCTGGGCTGAGTCCAACGGCATGAGGTTCAACAAGGCCAAATGTCAGGTCCTGCACTTGGGGCACAACAACCCTGTGCAGCTACAGACTAGGAGAAGTCTGGCTGGAAAGCTGCCTGGAGGAGAAGTACCTGGGGGTGTTGGTTGACAGTGACTGACCATGAGTCAGCAGTGGCCCAGGTAGCCACAAAGACCAATGGCATCTTGGCTTGTATCAGAAACAGCGTAACCAGCAGGTCCAGGGAGGTTATTCTCCCTCTGTACTCGGCACTGGTGAGACCGCTCCTCAAATCCTGTGTTCAGTTCTGGGCCCCTCACCACAAGAAGGATGTTGAGGCTCTGGAGTGAGTCCAGAGAAGAGCAACAAAGCTGGTGAAGGGGCTGGAGAACAGGCCTTATGAGGAACAGCTGAGAGAGCTGGGGCTGTTTAGCCTGGAGAAGAGGAGGCTGAGGGGAGACCTCATTGCTCTCTACAACTACCTGAAAGGAGGTTGTGGAGAGGAGGGAGCTGGGCTTTTCTCCCAAGTGACAGGGGACAGGACAAGAGGGAATGGCCTCAAGCTCCGCCAGGGGAGATTTAGGCTAGACATTAGGAGGAAGTTTTTCACACAAAGGGTCATTGGTCATTGGAACAGGCTGCCCAGGGAGGTTGATTCACCTTTCCTGGAGGTGTTTAAGGCACGGGTAGACGAGGTCCTGAGGGACATGGTTTAGTGTTCGATAGGAATAGTTGGATGCAATGATCCAGTAGATCTCTTCCAACCTGGTTGTTCTATGATTCTAACACAAAGAATACCTGGCACTGCAGGCAGCCTGATGCATCTGTAGTCTTAAAAAACAACTGGAAGCTTGCAGGCTGCTGACAGAGCCAGAGCACACAAGGTGAAAATTAAGGAGAACAGGAGGATAACTTATTCGCCAAGGGAGCAGGAACTCAGTCAGGGCAGAAGTCCAGCATAAGACTCAGGAACTATTTATAGCTGAGGTTTACTTGAGACTAAAACAATGCTCGGGCCTCAAGACAGACTCAGGTAGCTGTGATTAATTCATCGGGTCCTCAGTGAAAGGGCAGCTTCTCAGTAATTGCTAGAAAGGAGAAAAGATGAGGGCAAAGTTTACTTATCTGTTATACTGACAGGGAACATCTGCCTTGAGGTGCTTCAGGGGAAGCAACACTTCCAAGCTCTTTGCAAACTCATTTTTTTTAATGAGAAATTCTGTCATAGCAGCCCAGGCTATGAGACTTTGCTCTGAGACCACTCTCTTCCACTGAGCTTCCTTCCAGCGGCTGCAGGAAACCCAGAAGACACACAGCCCTTCCATAAGACAAAGCACCTCCAGTGCTGGTGACATCACATTCCCTTCTTTCCAATTAATTTCTTAAAAATGGAGGGGAACTACAATCCCAGCAGACCCAGAGCTGGCAATCTGCTCACAGATGGTTCACAGAATCATAGAATCATGGAATGGTTTGGGTTGGAAGGGACCTCAAAGCCCACCCAGTTCCATCCTCTGCCATGGGCAGGGACACCTCCCACTGCATCAGGTTGCTCCAAGTCCCATCCAGCCTGGCCTTGAACACCTCCATGTATGGGGCAGCCACCACTTCTCTGGGCAGCCTGGGCCAGGGTCTCACCCACACTCACGGGGAAACATTTCTTCCCAAGATCCCATCTCAATCTCCCCTTTTTCAGCTTAAAACCATTCCCCTTGTCCTGTCCCAGCAATCCCTGATCAAGAGCCCCTCCCCAGCTTTCCTGGAGCCCCTTTCAGGACTGGAGGCTACTCTAAAGTTCCTTTAGTAACAAAAAGCAGAAGAGCAACTGGTGCTGGACCCAGGAGGACTCTGCAGGGAAGAGCCCAGCAGGGCTGGTCCTTTACCAGGACCCAGAATAACAGTCCCTGCATGGGCACTGAGGATGTGTTGGGTCCTGGCTACCATGGCAACTGATGCCATGTGGACCAAGACAGGGATAAGCAACTGGTCAGAGAAGCATGCACTGAGACCCATCCCAGGAACACCAGCCCAACCCAGCTCCTCCCAGAGAGATGCTACTGGGAGCTGGTGTCACCTCCCCTCCTCTCCTGGACCTATGACCCCTCACTGCCAGCTGAGCTTCAGTAAATGTACAGGGGACACTGGCTGTAGGAGCCTCTCCTGTGTCCCCAAAGGCAGTTTTGCTGCAGAAGAGGTCTCAGAAATGGGAAACAGCCTGACAACCTCTAGAACATCCATGAGATGAACCTCCACTCTAGCTGGTTCAGAGAGGCACAAGGTCCCTCAGCTGTCACAAATCCATGACTGCATCCCAGCCACATCTCCCAGCTGCTCCTCTCAGCCCCAGTTACAACACCTGGCAGTGCCTCCTCCCTTCTCCATCACCCTTACTGATATCATTGCGGTGGACTGGAGTCTCAGAGAGGAAAATTTCTCCGAAACAGCGGAGTCTGGAGGCCAGAAAGGGAGAGGGTGGGGGGAAGTGGATTTTGGTGGATGCTGGCAGCATACTTGGTACACGCTGAGGATAAAGGAAGAAGCAAGTGAAGTATGAGTAGGAGTCATTTGAGATGCTTTGGAGGCAGATGCCCAGTGGCTCACCCTTATTCCCCAGCCCCTTCCTAAACTCCATCTGTCACCTTTTCCAATCCAGGTGAGCACTGACACACCCCCACACCTCATTCTTCCCATCCCCTGGGGATACTACCTTCACCTGCCGGCTGTCCAGGACTTGCCTTCCCAAAGGAGGAGATGCTGGAAGAGCTCAGCTGAGACAGGGTAGTTTCCAGAGACACATCTAGGGTGGGGTGGCCATCCTGGTGCCAAGGGCAGAGCTGTGACCCACGTCCAGGTCGGGATCAAGCAGGGATGGGGACCCCAGCCAAGCCTCCTGTCTGGGCACAGCAGGGTCTTTACAGCATTAAAAAAAGGTCGTTCCAACCCCTCTGCAGCTCCTGCCAGGCATCCAACAGCGTGGATGGGAAGCCAGTGCTGGTAGAGAGCTGACACCGTCCCCACATGAATATTACATGAGGGCCCATGAACCTGAGATGCTGACACAGGCTGTGTTGCAGCACCGAAAGCCCCCACCCTTTGCCAAAGCCTGGGTTTAGCCTGGCTTCCTAAAAAAATATGAGGCACCAGAGAGGATACGGCTGCCTGCCCACTCCCTTCCAAACCATTGCAAGCTGCTGGCCCATTGCAACGCAGTTTGGCAGTGGGGTCAAGACTCGAGTCCTACAAGTTTAGAGATGGAGGAGTGAACACTTTGCCTCTGGTCCCAAATAGGGAAAAGCCTCCAAGCAAGCTTAAACCCATACTAAACATCAGAGCATCTCCCTAGCCTCCCACAGAATGCTCCTCCAGGATTATCTGGTGTCTAATTTGGAGTTGAGTAAAGTACAGATCCTCCATTTAGTTTTCTGCTCCCAGAAGCACTTCTAGAGTCATATNGCCTTGAACACCTCCATGTATGGGGCAGCCACCACTTCTCTGGGCAACCTGGGCCAGGGTCTCACCCACACTCACGGGGAAACATTTCTTCCCAAGATCCCATCTCAATCTCCCCTTTTTCAGCTTAAAGCCATTCCCCCTTGTCCTGTCCCAGCAATCCCTGATCAAGAGCCCCTCCCCAGCTTTCCTGGAGCCTGTTTCAGTACTGGGAGGCTGCTCTAATGTCTCCCCACAGCCTTCTCTTCTCCAGGCTGAACAACCCCTACTCTCTCAGCCTGTCCTTGTACAGGACGTGCTCCAGCCCTCGGAACTTCTCCATGGCCTCCTCTGGACTCACTCCAACAGATCCACATCCTTCCTGTGCTCAGGACTCCAGTTGGCTTTGCCTTTTAGGATCTCACCCATGCGACCCTCCAGGAGGGGCACATAGAGGGACAGATGGATTTTGAGACCCAGGCAGGGAGGTGGAAGCAGGCTCTTTCCTGGCCAGCTTCTAGTTAAAGATAAGGTTGCAGGTTACCAGTTAATTATTCATGGCTGAAAAGGACATTTTAATCATTGCTTTTTACTGGGGAGTTGGGAGCAGGGAACATGGTTTCCATGGCTCATTTCTTTACAGGAATTATGCAAGACTCTCAACTCTCCCACCTGTACCCAAGACAGACCCCACAGGGTCATCCCACACACTTCAAGCCCAGGGAAGGGCCCAGCTCTCAGATCCAGTTTGCCTCCCCTTTTTCCTGCACAGCCAGAGTGGGGAGAGGAGCCAGCAAGGACCAGGCTGCTCACTGCAGAGACCCCTTCCTGTCTTTTCTTGAGTCGGCCCTCTCCTTGATAGCTGCTTGAAGTCATTTATCTCCTTTCCCCACCTCACATCTGCCTCCTTGCTTTATCTCATTAATTAGGAGGGTCTGGTGGCAAGATGTTGGCATAAGCTGGGCCTTAAGCTGCAGTGCAATAAATATAAGCCAGAAGAGACCTTGATGATTGGGAAGCGCCCTGCAGTGGTTACAGTGATGGCCCCCAGGACAGCAGGAGACTTGAGCTTTAATTTCAGCAGATCTGCTAAATCAGAGATCTCGAGGATGTTGCTGTTGGGAGAGGGCTCAGACACAGCCTGGTCCGAGCAGCTGGGGAGGAAAGGAAGGCAGGAGCTGAAGAAACTTGTCTAAGTGGATGATGTGGCAGCCTGACCCGTGGGCACAGGAGCTGCAAAGCTGGTGCTAAGCCCCATGCTGATGAGCTGCACCTAGACACTCTCCTGCCCTGAGCCCTGGCCACGCTGTCCATGCCCAAGCTGGGAAACTCTCCCTCACACCAGGACCCATCCAAACCTGATGGGAGCCAGGGTTCTCTCAAGACCTTACAGATCCCTTCCAGTGCTGCCAGGGACCGTTCCAAGCCTTTTACATTTGGCTTTTGCTATGGATAAATATTCCCTGCATACTCTGAGGCCCCAGGCCACACATCCAAGAGACCCAAGCTCCTCCAGGACCGATAGGCTCAGTTTTATTGAAAGGGAGGGCACACCAGGAACCAGGTCAGCCACAACACAAGCTAGGAAAGCTGGAAACAGGAAGGAGGAGAAGGACCAGGGAAAGCAAACCTACTTGTGCTCCTTCGTCTTCTCTTTGCCTTTGCTGGAGCCGGTGGCCACGCATCAAGGGAACAAAAGGCAAACAAGCTTCAGTGCACTTCAAGTGCTTCAAATCAAAGCATAAAATCAGAAGGGGATGCTCTTCCTCTTGCAGATTCCCTGCTCCTCACAAGTGCTCCATCCCCAGGTCACAGTCAACCCACTAACCCTAAGCACCCCTGTCCTGCCCACATCTGTAATTTAGGTGGATAATGTCTCTGTGTTACCCTCTGCTAGGCCAGAAGAGCTACAATTCCCAGCACAAGGAGCTGGAGGTGATGGTATTCACTGGTACTTTAAGGGGCCAGTAAAGCAGCTACAGCTGTGCATGCACACAGGTGAGAATTTACGTGGATTGAAGATGCTGCCAGGGCAGGAGACAAAGCTGATTCTCCTTGGGAAAAAGGAGTGGTCTTCCTTAACCTTCCACAAATTCTCCCTCCAGTGCTCAGCTATAAGAGAAGGGCTAGAGCTGGGGTCCTCATCCCTGGCTGACACTGCATCCTCCTGTCCTGGCACCATGCAGAGAATACTGACTCCTCACCTCCCTGTTTTGCTTTGCAGACTCCTGCTCTGCCTCTGTGCTCCGGCTTTTCAAACCTGTTCGTCTCTCACGGCTCCTAGTTTCAATCTTTGAGTCCTGCCTGCCTTTTTAACTCCCCTGTCAACTTTTCATCCCTGGCTAATCTCATCAGCAAAGTGGGGAGGAGAAAACAATTAACCAGCTCTAGAAAGTAATTAGGAGGGCCGGTTTTTAATCACAGCTTGATACTTCAGCCCATATTCTGTGCTGGGCACAAGGGGCAGGAGGGTGGCTTCAGAGCATGGACCTCTGGCTCCCTGTGCACTGAGCTCCTGGAAAACCATGTGGAAAAAAAGCATTGTTGTTTGAGGTGTTGCTGGATGGGTTTTAGAGAAGTAGAATCCAGAATCATAAAGCCATGGATTGGTTTGGGTTGGAAGGGACCTCAAAGTCCAGTTTCACTCCCCTGCCATGGGCAGGAACAATTTCCACTGGATCAGGTTGCTGAAAGTTCCATCCAACCTGGCCTTGAACACCTCCAGGGATGGGGCTTCCATGACTCCAGCTCCAGCAGAAGACAGAGGGCACTTCCTTTAGGACACTAGATTTTCTAAACATTAATTNGGCTCACCACCACTTCACCCAGAGCATGGCTGGTTTGGCTAGATCTGAACAACACACAAGCCCTTTGGATCACTGCAGGGACCTGAAGCTGCATTTACCCAAGCAACTCAGTAGTTCAAGACCCTTCCTTGCTAGTCAAGCTCAGAAAGTCTCCTTCCCCACCAGATCCCACCAAACCTACCCTGGGAGTTCAGAGTATCTGCCCCCCCATTCCAGAACATCCTCAGGTGAGTAGGACAAGGCAGTGCCTGGGCCTGCATCCTTCTGCTGTTTGTGACAATGGTGTAAATGTGGCCGGGATGAAGAATGCAGGAACATCTCTGTGGCTGCCCTCTTGCTCTGAGTATCTCCCTGTGACTCATAGAATCATACGATGTCCTGAGCTGGAAGGGACTCACAAGGAACATTGAGTCAAAACTCCTGTCCCATAGGACAACGCCAACACTCACACTGTGTGTCTGAGGGTGTTGGCCAAATGTTTCTGGAATATTGTCAAGCTTGGTGCTGTGACTGCTTCCCTGGGGAGCTGTTCCAGTGCTCCAACACCCTCTGGGTGAAAAACTTCCTGATGTCCAACCTAATCCTCACCTGGCACATCTTCCTGCCAGCCCTTGGGACTCCCTGCTCTCCTGACCCCTGTGTGCAGCAACACATGGTGCTGCTGACCCTGGGCACTTGGATCATTAGAACCTGGGTGAACAAGCCAACTGCACTACAGGAGAGGTCCAGAGATCCTTCTCCAAGTGCTTAGTGGAGCAGCTAACACTAGATGACTCTTTCTCCCTCTCTTCTTTGCCCCTTGCCCCTTCCACACCAACCCTCACTACAAAAGGTGCATCTCTGACTTCAGGCAGCCACAGTTTGAGCTCTGGATGCCTGAAAAGGCCACAAATCTCCCATTAGAGGCACCACCAGAGAATTCTCATCGTATGCCTTCAAGCAACTTGGTCCTCAGCACTCTCAGCCCAGATGAATGCATGGTCCTGCACAACAGAAGGTTGCAATGACACCACTGCGATGGGCTAGAGCTGGTAAGTGAGCCTGGGCACAAGCAGGGATGGGGGGATTCAGGGTACCTGAATGGTAACACGAGGTGTCTTTTCTCTTTCCCCTTAGCCTTAGCTCTGCAATCACAAAGAGCAATTCATTCAGACGCGATTCATCCTGCTGCAGTGACAGACCCTTGCCCAACTTCTCCCCTCAAAACCCCCATCAGCAACATGCACCAAGCAGTCAACCAAACCCAGTTCTCCAGCAGACCAGAGTGAGATCCTGCTGCAATAGGAATTCCTAACCCATTAGCACCCAGGGAACTGGTACAGAGAGAGTAACAGTACTGGTGGTGCTGGGAGGAGCAGGGAGAAGAGAGAGTGCATAAAGATAAAAGAGCTGTCAGGAAAAGAGCATTGCTTCAGGATGGATGGATAAATAGCATGGGCCTGGGCTGGTTGGTGATATGCAGAGATGGATGGATACTCAGAATGGCACTGGGATAAATCATAGAATCATACAGTGTTTTGGGTCAGAAGGGACCTCAAAGCACATCCAGTTCCATCCCCTGCCATGGGCAGGGACACATTCCATTGGATCAGGATGCCCAAGGTCCATCCAACCTGGCCTCGAACACCTCCAGAGATGGGGCAGCCACCACTTCTTCGGCAACCTGGGCCAGGGCCTCACCACCCTCACAGCAAAATATTTCTTTCTAAGATCTCATCTTAATCTCCCCTCTTTCAGCTGAAAACCATTTCCACCCACCCTATCCCTGCCCTCCCAGATCAAGAGCCCCTCCCCAGCTTTTCTGGAGCCCCTTTCAGTGCTGGAAGCTGCTCTAAATTCTCCCTGCAGCTTTCTCTTCTCTAGGCTGAACAATCCCAACCTCTAGACTTGCTCCATCAGCTCCATGTCCTTTCTGTGCTGAGGACTCCAGAACTGGATGCCAGGGCTCCATGTGGGATCTCATCAGAGCAGAGGGGCAGAATCCCCTCCCTGGCCCTGCTGGTCCCACTGCTCTGGATGCAGCCCAGGACACAGTTTGGTTTTCTGGGCTGCAAGTGCCCATTGCTGGCGCTTGTTTAGCTTCTCATCCCCCAGGACCCCAGGTCCTTCTTAGGGCTGCTACCAGTCCATTCTCTGCTCAGCCTGGTTTTGTGCTAGGGATTACCCTGACCCAGGTGCAGGATCTTGCCCTTGGTCTTGTTGAACTTCATGAGGTTCTCACAGCCCCACCTCTCCAGCCTGTCCAGGTCCCTCTGGATCCATCTCTTCCCTCCAGTGTGTTGATTGCACCACACAGCTTAGTGTCATCAGCCAAACTGAGGTGCCCTCAATCCCACTGCTCATGTCAGTGACAAACATGTTAAACAACACTAGTCTCAAGTACTGCAATGGAGGGAAGGACGGACGGATGGATGGATGGATGGATGGATGGAGGGATGGATGGATGGATGGATGGTGAGAACTGCAGTGACAGATCGGTGGAATGAAATGCAATGAGATGGATGGATGCATAGGATTGAACTGAGATGAATTGATGGGCAGATGGACAGGTTGTTGGATGGTGAGAACTACATTGGGATGCATGGTGGATAGCAAGGCAGACAGGAAAATATTATCCTTGAATGTCCTTGGAAGGCCCTTGAATAGAAGGAAATGTGTCCATGCTGGCTATTTGGGAGAAGAGAGCAAATATAAAGAAGCCCTATTCTTTGGGGAGGAGGGGATGGAGTGAATACAGGAAAGCTCTGCTCCCTGTTAAGAAGAGGGCAGGAGGCAGTTAAGACCTTTCCCTGGGTCCAGATGCCATGCAGGGATTGGTATGCCAACACGCATGTCACATGCATGCACACACCATGCCCAAAGGGCCTGATCAGAACAGGGACACCATGCCCAGTACCTGGGATCTTCAGGGTCTTCGCTGTTTGGAAGAGACACAGCCAGGAGGATGAATGTGAGGAAGAAACAAACCCGCTCAACTAGAAATATTCCTCCCACAGCCCACAGGAGTCAGCCAGGGCACGGGAAAGGGCTGGCAGCCCCCAGAAGGATTCTTCTGGACTGATACTGAGAAGGTGAACCCAGTCAAATGCAAGGTCCCACTCTGGCCTCAGCTGGTGGCAAGGTACTGGGGAGATACTGTCCCACAGGTCTGAAACCACCCAGGTCCTGCTTGCCAGAGTCAGACCAGTACTCTCCTGCAGGTTCCTTCTGCATCCTCTCCACCTATGGAGTAGCAGCAATGGAGAGCCTTCCAGGGATGGGTTTGGGGTTGAGATCACTGTCCTGTGCTCACCCATGCCAGATAAATCTCTTCATACGCATGTATTCTTATTCATGGTGCCTTTAGAGTCCACTGACCCTACAGACAGGGTGATGATCATTGTATTTGGTGGGATTTGGCTGTAGAGGGACCACAGGACCTGCCTCTCCTTTGTAATGTGACATGGGCGAGGTTTGTAGGTGTGGCTAGGTCCCACAGAAAGCTCCTGGAGCTCAGGGCTCACGTGCTGCTGTCCCACACTTGCAGAGATGCAGTGCTGTGATGCTGCTGCATGAAGCACTCGCTTCACCTTGGTCTGGACCCACATACCCTGCTCTTCTACCCAGTTTATGATTTGGGAATTAATACAGATTAAGGAAGATACGGAGTGCAAACCAGGTTACCCTGTATCCCAAATCCTGGGTATATTTATGCCTGGACAGTAGACACATATTCATGGGTTGTGATGTGACTGGGATGAGCTAGGATGAGAGCAACCCCCCCACCAAAGCCGAGATCCCACCTGTCATGATATTTTAGTACCTTGCTACTGACTGGTATCCATCGTTAAACTTAATCCTGAGCGAGGCACCAAAGAGAAAGAGAGAAAAAAATAAATAATAGCAGTGTCAGGTTTCTTGAAACAGCCTAGCAGCAGCAAGGGAAACGGGCCTGGTGAGTGCAGGGACATCCCTTCCTAGAGGACATCCCTTCCAAGAAGAGGTGGCGTCCAAGCCACAGTTCCCTGCCACAGGGTGCTCCAAGGGTGGTAACCCCAGCTGTGTACACCCAGTCTAGGGTATTCCACTCACACTGTCCCCAGGGAAAACCCAGCCTGTGGCACGATCTGCACTTCTGGCACAGGGCAAAAAAGCCATCACCACCCAGCCAGCCAGCATCATCCACTGCTCCTCATAGATCTGAAAGATCTCCTACACTGGAACAGTTTGGGGTCAATCCAGATTACAGGTGCTAACAGCTTCCAGGAGCTAATTCAAGCTGCTGGAGGCTCTGCCTTGGACTCACTGCAACACCCAGACCATTGTTTTGAAAACCTTTTCCCTGCCCCTTTCCTGCTTTTCAGAATCCTCATGATGCATTTTCTTTCCTAGCAATTTAATCGGAAGGGTTGCAAAAAGGAGGGGGAAAACAACAGGGGCTGAAAGTCTTTGGGGCATCATCTCACTTTTCATTGCTCAGGATGAAAAGGACCCCAGACTTGCCTGGTTATGCTGATGGAGGCAATGATCCAGTGTATGACATGCTCAGATGCCATACTTGATTCAGCTATTTTGGACCCTACTTGGACACGCAGGTTATGAATCTGTCTGCACTGGTCTTCCACAAGAGCCAAGGATGGAGACAGACTTCTGCAAAGGCTGAGTTAGATCCTATATGGGTGAACATCCTCTTTCTTTTGACTACTGGGACAACCCATGAAGACTGGGATCACAGCAAGATCCTGAGCTTCCTAGGACCATTCAGGATAGTGCTGGCATGTGCCTCACTGCACTACCTATTTTCCTCCTCTCTACAGACACAGCAGTTCTGGAAAGCTACCATGAGCAGCAATAGTGCCAAGCAAACATGTTTGCATCAGCGAGCAGTACAAGCTGACCAGCCAGACAGAAGAAGGGAGTCTCGCCTCTCCCAGCCTCCTGCCATCCTTTCCATCAACAAGTTCAACTCCAGCACTTGGCACTGACCCCAGCTTTGGAGCGAGTGTTGCACGGAGCTAATTAGTGGCAGGCGGAGAGTTGAGCCCAGTCTCTTGGATCTGCTCAGCATGCACAAGAAAAGAGAGGATCAATAATTCACCATGACCAGATTGCTTTCGGCTGCAGAGCTCTGTCCTGCCCATGAATATTTCAAGGCCAATGGCTATCAGGTGATGCTTCCTGGGATCTCAGTTTCAAGGTGGTCAGGAGTTGTGACATGGACAGCCCTAGCCCACCCAAATTTCAGAAGTCCAGCAGGGTTTAAGCCCTCTCTGAACCATCTCTGGAAGTGCCCACCTCTCTCTATTGGGAATGGCAGGATAAGTCTGTATTGGTTAAAAAATGGACCAGGGCTCATTCCCTGGCCATGACAGAGTTGTGTCTGCACAAATAAAGTCCCTTCTCTCCACAAACCGCATCCAGGTGGTTGTTGGGGGTGGTTCCTGGTTCCTATCTTATCATGGAAGCATAGAATCATAGAATTGTTTGGGCCAGAAGGGACCTCCAAAGCCCATCCAGTTCTAACCCCCCTGCCATGGGCAGGAACACCACCCACTGAATCAAGTCACTCAAAACCCCGTCCAACCTGGCCTTGAACTTCTCCAGGGATGGGGCAGCCACCACTTCTCTGGGCAACCTGGGCCAGGGCCTCACCACCCTCACAGCAAAACATTTCTTCCTGAGATCTCATCTCAATCTCCCCCTTTTCATCTTAAAAAATACTGCAGCCCCTCTGCTGTCATAAACCATCCCAGACATACACTGAGACAAAGCTCCACCAGGGATCATGCTGATGAGCTAACAGATGGGAAGATGCTCTCCCCTGTGTCCTGGCTTGCTTCATCCTATGGATGCCGCATAAGGCAAGGAGGTTCCTAGCCTGTAAGCCCCATTGAAACATATAAATCTTGACTTAACGTATCTGGGCCTCCAAGTTCTGACATTTAAGCCTAGATGGAAAGAGGTACTCTCTGGAGAGCAAGGCTTTGAACATGTCTCACATGCAGAGGCAGGATTTCGGGGCCAGCATCTGAGCAGGGCTGGGGTGGGTATTTACCTAGAATGTTGCTCTTCTTCTGCATCATCTCCAAGGCTAGGGCATTTACAGAGAAGGAGGGGGAAAAAACACTGTGATATGAGAATAGAGAGCTCTTCTATTGTTTCAGTGTGTCAGGACAATTTGCTTCAGTACAGGCAGAACTTTGGTACATGCCAACACAGCAAACCACTCCATGCATGTCTGAGAATCCACAGCCCCCCCCGACCAGCCTGATCCTCCCTCTGCCCCCCATGCCACTCCTGGTGGCACCTGCAGAAATTCTTCCTTATATCCAGTCTGAATCTCTCCTCCCTTAGTTTAAAGCTGTTCCTCATTGTCCTATCCCTGCACTCCTTGATCAAGAGCCCCTCCCCAGCTTTCCTGGAGCCCCTTTCAGTGCTCTAAGGTCTCCCTGAAGCCTTCTCTTCTCCAGGCTGAACAATTCCACCTCTTTCAGCCTGTCCTGGTACAGAAGGTGCTCCATCCCTCAGATCACCTCCATGGCCACCTCTGGACTCGCTCCATCAGCTCCATGTCCTTCCTGTGCTGAGGACTTCAGAACTGGACACAGGGCTCCAGGTGGGATCTCACCAGAGGGGCAGAATCCTCTCCCTGGCCCTGCTGGTCCCACTGCTTTGGATGCAGCCCAGGACATGGTTGGTTTCTGGTCTCTGAGCACCCATTGCCGCCTCATGTTGAGCTGCTTCTCCCCCAGCACCCCAAGACCTTCTCCTCAGGGCTGCTCCCGATCCATCATATTGAGCTAATATTTCCAGCTAGGAAGCAGCCTCCAACAAACTCCTTCCTGCAGGTCTATTGACTGCAGCTTTATTTCTTGGTGTGCTATTTTTCTCTGCCTGAATCATTAGTGGGGAACCAAGGAAGCGCTCCAGGCCCTTGGGTACTTTTCCTTGTCAGGGAGGAAAAACAGCAAAAAGAGCTTTGCAACTGCACTTCTTTGCCAGGAATCCTGCTGGGACTTCTTGGGGAGCAAATAGTCATCCTCAAAGGCTTTATTCCTACTGCTGAGGGCAGGGTGGCCCTTGCGCATCACACACACTGATATGGGTCTTTCAGGTCTTACTTTGCTAAGGGAGATAAAGCAAAGCCTGGCAAAGAGAGGGAAAATCTGGCATCCTTTTCCTACCACTGTGTAACAGTGCAGCACCGTAACATCCCAAACAACCCCACCAGCCTTCCCTTGGTGCCCCCTTGGGCAGCCTGTGCAGCACCTGAGCATAAGGACCTCCCCACCTCTAACTCACCAGAGGGAGGGGACCCTGGCCAGACACTGACATCTGCCTGCAGGAAGGTCTGAGCTTCTATGCAAAACTGCAATGCCTGAGTCCAGGCTCAGTGAGTTCCAGGTTATAGGTCAACAACAAAGGTGGGGCAAGGTTTGGAGCCAGCTCCTTTGGCGGTCAGCATGTGGTCCCGCTGTGAGCTGGAAGTGATCCAGTCTTATAAAAAACAGCAAAACCCCAGAGCAGTTATGTATTTACTGTTTGACTATTTTTTTGCCAGGCAGATCCATGCCCTGACCTGGTGTTGGCTTGGCCAGGCAAAGGGAGGTGTTGGCAGAAGAGGGGTGGTGAGAGCAAGGAGGGATGCTGGCAGCAGAAGGATCACACTTGACCTCTCTGCTCCACATCATCAAGCTGCAGTGATGCTTAGGAGGCCACTCCTCAACCCCTGCCCAGCAGGCCTGAGGGATTTGGACACCACCTTGACTGAAACAGCAAACCATGTCTGTACTTACAGGTATTCCTGCCTTTTACTGCCTCAGAGCCTAATCCTCACCCATGCTTCCACTTGGACCATTTATTAATCTCATGCCAACTCGTGTCTCCTCATCTCATCCTTCACTCAACATTGCTATGAGCAACCTGATCCAGTGGGAGGTGTCCCTGCCCATGGCAAAGGGGTTGGATCTGGATGGGCTTTAACGTCCCTTCTGACCCAAACCACCCTGTGGTTCTATGATTTTGCCCAGAAAACACAAGAATTCACCTTGTGCAAACTTTTTCTATAAATTGAAGTTGTTGCTCTGGATACGGAAGAGTTACAAGAGCAAATATGGTATCTCCCTGCAAGGTGCGTCTCTTCTCCTGACAGCACAGGGACTGAGCCTGGCTGCAAATAGCTGATATAATTCCCACTGCCAGCACAGATTTTAAACACTCATCGCAACAGCATCTATTAAGCTGCGAGTAAACAGCTGAGAACTGCTTGTTGCTGCTGCTTTTCCCATTTCAAGGTCTGTTCGTTTCCCCCTCTTCTGCATCTCCTCAGGAAAGGGAATCAGTTGAATAACAAAATAATGTCCCTAATGAGCCAGGGGAGGAGGTAAACAGCTTCGTGATGGAGACAATGCTGAGAGAATGCCTGCAGAACCCCAGAGAGATCTTTCCATTGCCTTCATTTGGATTCAAACTCCCCCAGGGGGACACGGAGGATAGAAACAGACTGTGAAGACACACTGAATTACAGGCAAAGGGGCTGCCAAGAAGATTTCAAGTCCAACTTCTTCCCAAAGGGGGATCAGCTCGCCTCAAGCTGTTCCTCAGACATGCATCCAGCTTGTACTTCAGCATCTCCAGGGAACGGAGCTGAACGCTCTCCCAATCAGACCTGGGTTTCTCTACCCTTATCCCCACAGCACATCTCACTGCTGCCTTGCAAGGATTTCTATGATTCTATGAATTTTGGCTGTCCTGTGCCAAAAGGATGAGCAGCTCATCCCGAACCTGACCCAGCTCTCGGAGGCAAGGGAGGAGCTTGTCTTGGCTTTGAACCTGACTTCCTCAGCGTGGCCAAGTCCAGAGCTTGGCGTGACCCACCTCAGTCCCCACATTGAGCAGTGGTACCCAGGGGAGGTTGAAGGCACTGCACACCAACCCCCATCCAACACGTGGAGGGATGCCTCCCACACCTGGGCTTGGCAAGAGCGTCATTTGAGCTTTTGGCAGGGAATTGGAACTGGATAATTTTAAGGTCCCTTCCAGCCCTAACCATTCTATGACTCTAGGATTGCTGGGTATCCAGCAGCCTCATCAGTGCACTTTGTCTCTCCATCTCCAGTCATCCACACATCCCAGAAGGATCTACAGCCTGGGGCACATGGAGGAGCAGGCGTGTTTCTGGAGCATCCTGCTCATCAGGCATGTGCTACAGCCAGGCACCTCTACGCTACAAAATGAATTGTTCAAGGACACCCTCACTGCACTGAACTCAAACTGCCTGGCACACATTGCACTCATCCTAATGCTTCCCATCTAAAGAACGGGTTTGGATGGGCAATGCCTATCCTACCCTTTGGGACTGGCCCATGGCTGTTGTACCTCCTAACCCTGCTTGGCCATGGTTTAGGACAGAGCTGGGCAGCCAAAACTTTTTCCAAGGTTGTCCTAATATTTTATTAAGGTTATGGGCACTTGTTCTTGGCTTGGCACTGTTTAATTAATGGAATTTAACAGAGGTGCTTACCAGTATACAGTATAGATGTGGCCATAAATTCCTGTAACAGAGAGTCAACATCTTCATGCTAGTGAAGCCTGAGGCACTCAGTGACAAGGCTATGTGAGGAGCTGCTATGAGAAATGAGCTCCCCAGAAAAGCCGTGTGTAGGAACCACCACCTTCACCTTCCATCCCTGGACCAGCACAGGTTGAGTCATCTTCCCAGCTTCCCAAATTCTCTGTCCTTTGGCTGAGCTGCTCTCAGACTCATTGGGTTGGCCCCTGGGTTTTACCTGAACTTCTCTTCTTTTAGAGCTCCTCCCCAAACTCTTTCTGGCACACGCTGGGAAACAGCTCACAGCACAGCACTGAGACAAACGCCACTGCAAACAGGAATTAGATCCTCATGCACATCAACAGAAGCTCTTCCCCACATTGTGGACACCGTACAACCGTGACTGATGTGTGGTGGGACCTGGAGGAGGAAGAGGGCCTCAAAGGTGAGGCAGCACCCCAGCTGCAACCTCACCCCAAGGCCCTTTCTCCATACCATTGCCTATCCTGAGCATCCTTTCCAAGGATGCTTTTCCAGCTGCTTCATTGTTTCTCCCCACCAGTCCACCTGCAGCCAAGAAATGGGAATCCAGGGGCAATGCCCATGGGACATCCACAGGGACAAAGCAACAGCAACACAGCACTGCAAACCTCACAGGCACCAGCACCAGTGGGTGCTGACTGGCTCCCTACCTCGTGTTGAGGGATCCCTGGCTAAGGGTGTCCCCCTCTCCCAGAAGTTCATCTTCACTGTGGTAATACATCTCGTCCTCTTCCATCCTGTGAGGGCAGTGACACGGAAAACATCATCCCTTTCCCTCCTTGGTATTTGTGACAGTAGTGGTGGTGACATTAATGACCACGTCCCATGGACATGGCAGAGGTGAGTGCCAGACACAGCCAAGCCTGACAGCCTCCCGCACTCCAAATGACCTGTGGGAAAAGTGGGGAGCACCTCCTGTATGAAGACAGGCTGAGAGAGATGGAGTTGTTCAGCCTGGAGAAGAGAAGGCTATGGGTAGAGCCNTGGAGGTGTTCAAGGCCAGGCTGGATGGGGCTTGGAGCAACCTGATCCAGCAAAAGTTGGGGGTAAAACCAGTGGGAGGTGTCCCTGCCCATGTCAGGGGTTGGAACTGGGTGGGCTTTGAGGTCCCTTCCCATCCAAACCATTCCATGACTCCAAACCCAAGGACATGGGGAAGTACCTTGGGACAAAAGCAGCAGGTGAAATGAGTTTTAGTGCAATTGTCAAGAAATGAACTTGCTTAGGACACTAGGACTGATGTGCCTTGCATTTTTGTCATGTCTGCTAAAGGACGCTCCTCCTTCTCCTCCTTTAAAGTAGTTGTGTAGTGGCTTGCCAGGTTTGCACACCTGCTCCTGTGATGAGCAATGGGGAAGGGGCTAGTGTCCTCTTGGCAGTGCTGGGGCTGACGGGCAGCACTCAGCCTCACTCAGGATAAGCCCTATGTACAAAGGGATTGATTTTTTAAAGCACTGTAGATCTGAAGGAGAAACTGAAGTCAAATCTCAAGGGATTTTCACCAAACTGTGACCACCAAGAAGCACTTCCCACCTGCCAGGAGGCACTGACCCATGGAGAAAACTCAGTGCAAGGATCAGCGGCCACAGGACCATGTCCAGGTGCCACAGCGGTACTTACCCTCCCCGTGGCCCTGCTGCCTGCTAACAAGCCATTGCTTTTTCTTCTGCTCTCCCATGGGAAGGATTTTTCACCAGCCACGTACAAGCTGACCTCAAAAACTCCTTCTGCTTTGCACTCTCCACACGCAGCTAGCACAGCTCAGCAGCCTCCAGCCGTGAAGCATCTCTGTGCGCACAGGCAGGGGTGCTCAGCAAAACACGTTTCTCCTCTTAAATCCTGCCTTCAGCTGGCATCTGCTAGGCTAAATGGAGTTGTCCTCATCCTCCAGCTGAGCTGGTCATCTTAGACTGCCTTTACTGTTCCTGGCAACCTAGTTCAGAGCCTCGATCCATCTAACTGCCTGCTGCAGGCAACACATCAGCCTCACAGCATTAATTACAGCTACGGTGAGAGTAAAGTCACGTTCGCATCATGTTGCTTGTGTCTCCAAAGTCCACATGATG
The DNA here is from genome assembly GCA_013389865.1 of Piaya cayana. Classification (NCBI taxonomy): domain Eukaryota; kingdom Metazoa; phylum Chordata; class Aves; order Cuculiformes; family Coccyzidae; genus Piaya; species Piaya cayana. The sequence continues at coordinate 3,555 of WAAB01015176.1, read as the reverse complement.
CAGGCAGGATGCTGATTTCCCAGAACAGGGGTTTGGCAGACAGACTGAAACCCAGAAGGACAGATATGAGCACAGCGGTGTTCTAGGCCAAATTCGATGGGGCTTTGAGCAACTTGATCCAGCAGAAGTTGGGGGTAAAACCAGACGGGCTTCGAGGTTTCTTCCAACCTAAACCATTCCATGACTCTGTGATTCTATGATTAATCCCTGCAATGTGATGGGGATGGTGCATTGGCTTAACCAGCCTGGGCAGGCAGCGTCCCTGTGTGGATGGGGGAGGGACAGAGCACAGACAGCACTTAATTCACTAATTTAGGTGGAGAAAACAAGTGATTCAGGGGCAGGGGACTGGCTCTCCTTGATGTCTTCACTCTAACATGACGTTGGAGATGGGGAGGGGTTCTTTCTCAGGGAGTGCAGGGACAGGATGGGGGTGGATGTTTTTCAGCTGAAAGAGGGGAGATTGAGATGAGATCCCAGGAAGAAATGTTTTCCTGTGAGGGTTGGGACAACCAGCCCAAGTTGCCCAAGAAGTGGTGGCTGCCCCATCCCTGGAGGTGTTCAAGGCCTGGTTGGATGGGGCTTGGAGCAACCTGATCCAGTGGGAGGTGTCCCTGCCCATGGTATGGGGGTTGGAACTGGATGGGTTTTGAGGTACCTTCCCACTCAAACCACTCCACGATTCCAGGGATTTAACCCTGCGATGGGAGGCTTCTGCGAGCTGGGCTGTGCCTGCTACACTGCCCTGTGATCCCCCTTTTAAATCCTTTAGCATCTTCCCTGCTCAGCAGCATCACGGTCCACTGAGCTGGGAAACAAACCTCTGCTTTCAATTTTGCTTGAAAATTCACTGGTTTCAGCCCAATTCACACAGTTAATTAACTGCCTAGCAGTGATGTGAGCAAGTGGAGATATCATCCCCCAACCTCGTATCATGGGGGAAAAGAAATTTTGCCCTTACATATTCTGCGTAAAGTGACAGAAAGCGACAGAAAGCAAGTGCTGCTGAAGCACATAGCTGCACAAACCCAGAGTGAGGAGTATATTTGGATTCCCACCTCCAGGCTGGGCTCCCACAAAGCTCTGTGAACACACAGGTTGCCCACGTTTGGGGCTGCAGCCCTTGGACAAGGGCTGTGCTCAGCCCAGGGAGCAGTGAGTGAGCTGAGGACCCAGCTCTGCCTGGGCTGCCTGCAGTCTCTGCCCATCCCACTCTCGGAGTCTCCTCTACCAGTTTCTCTCTCTTTCCACAAGACTTATAGCAAGTTCAGGACTTTGATGTCTCCATCCTCCCAACTGAAAGAGATTCAAAACTACTTCAACAGACATGAACAAAGTCACTGCCATGGACAAGACAACTGCATAAACTATGTAAAAGTGCCTGAAAATCACAGAATTACAGAATGGTTTGTGTGGGAAGGGACCTCAAAGCCCATCCTGTTCCAACACCCCTGCCATGGGCAGGGACACCTCCCACTGAATCAAGATGCTCCAAGCTCCATCCAATCTGCTCTTGAACACCTCCATGTATGGGGCAGCCAACACTTCTCTGGGCAATCTGGGCCATGGCCTCCCCACCCTCACAGCAAAACATTTCTTCCCAAGATCCCATCACAATCTCCCCTCTTTCAGCTTCAAATCATTCCCTCTCATCCTAGCTCTGCATTCCCTGAACAAGAGCCCCTCCCCAGCTTTCCTGGAGCCCCTTTCAGTGCTGGAAGCTGCTATAAGGTCTCCCCACAGCTTTCTCTTCTCCATGTTGAACGAACACATCTCTCTCAGCCTGCCCTTGCACAGGAGGTGCTCCACCCCTTAGATCATCTCTGTGGCTTCCTCTGGACTCGCTCCAAGAGATCCATGTCCTTCCTACACTGGGGACCCCAGAACTGAACACAGGGCTCCAGTAAATTGATTGCAATCTGGCTTGACAGCCCATGAACCCTTTGTACACAAGTGGTTTCACACTTGAAAGCTCTCCTGTTGCCCATTGAATTTGGTGTGGATTTGAGCACAGNCAGCCAGCTGCGGGCTCCCCAGCCCTGAGACCTCTCCACCCATCCCTGTCACCAGGATGGGTTTGGAGCTTTATGTCAAGAAACTGAAGGATACAGTCCCTGGGCTGGTTTTTCTCCAGCACCAGGTCCCATGAACTTAGAAATACACAAGGGGGATGCTAAGGACCCTTGAACGAACAAAAAGCTGATAACAACACCAAGAAGAACTGGAGGTATTTTGGTGTGTCTCATATCTGATGTAGCTGGCTGAGGGTGCAGGTCCTCAGACAATCCAAACTGGGCTCACCCGCCCAGGCACTGCCTTCAGCACAGGATTTCATTTAAGCCTGTTGTGGTCCTGACAGACCATGGATGATGTCTGTGAGAAGCTAAGTGCTTGTCTGTTTGAGGGTTAATGCTGCAAGGGAGGTGCCAGAGTTTATTCCCCTCCATCGATTCCACAGCATTCCTGCTTTCTCCTCCAGCCTCTGCTGGGCCAACTGCCTTGCCATGGCATGTGCACACTCAGGATAGCCCCCAGCACAGAGACACAGCTCAGAGGCACCATCATGGTCACCTCTCACCACAGAAGCATCCACACGGCTGTGGTTTTGTGGCCAACAAGCCCTTCCCATGCCTGGCTGCAGCTCCACTTGCCCTCTGGCACAGCTCCACCTCCTGCCCTGAAGACAGCTCAGTCCTGGGGGCACTGCGAGCTCCATCAAGATGCAAAACCCCACACATCTCCATGTGTGGCTCTACACCCCACACATGGACCTAATCCCATCCAACATGAGGTGTGATCAACAGCCAGACCCTCAATCCTCCCTCAATCTGTACTTAACCATGTTTGCCTTCCAGCATCTGCCACGTGCTGCAAACTTCAGTGCTTGCTGGAAGACTCAGGCATGGTGGAGCACCAGGGACCTCCTGATACCAGACACTTACAGCCCATCCTCGAGCTGTGGTAATGGGTCTTCTGGCTGTCAGGAGATGGGATGCACCTTAGAGGAGCACTGAAGCAGTGCTGCCCTTTCATGATACGCCAAGTCCTTCCCATCCCTACTGCCATCACACATCTTGAAGTGCTGAGCACCACATTACCTTCTGAAGCTCCTCTCTGTGGACTGCTGGTTGGATTTGCCTGGAGATATGTCTGAACCTTGCCGGTGGCCAGACAGGAGGCTGTCAGTCTCTAAGGGATATCTGCCATCCCCCTCTGAGTGGATGCTGGGGGTCTCCAGGAACTCCTTGTCATTCCATGTGCCCACTGTCCCATCCAAAGCCTGGTATCTGATCTCTATGGAGATGCTGGTCTGCAACGCACAAGAAAGACACAATCAGCAGAGTAGCACAGGGAGAAAGGAAGGTCCTGCAAAATCTGAAAGGTAGGAAGAGCTGTTAACCATCATTTTCTGAGTACATAGGATCCTTCCAGGCCATATCTTGTATTTTCCATCTGTTTGTCAACCCATCAACAAGCTATGGTTGGAGCAGGTCAGGGTGCTGTGTCTTCTCCTAAACATGAGGTCTCTGGGTCTCCTTAGAGCAGCTTCCAGTA
>WAAB01015175.1:0-38896 GCA_013389865.1 Piaya cayana | reverse complement strand
TTTTTTTTTTTAAACTTCCTCTGTTACATAATTCTGTGATTCTTTTTTCAATATAAAAGGGTCTTGAATTCATAACTTCATGTTTTGGGGGGTTATAGGCCAGCTTCTAATTGATCTGTTTGCCTTGAAACACGTCAGAAAATTCAGAGAGCTTGCTTGGAGAGCGAGCTGAAAATTTGGAGCAGATGTCTGTTTTATAGGAGAGAGAGAGAAAGAGGGGCACAGGGGAAACCCACCTCTGAAAAGCCCTGGTTGCATTTGTGCTTTCAGTGAAATGAGCTCAGTCCCATGGAGGTGGAGAAAAGCTGTTGCCTGTGTTAAAGAAAAGGCAGGAACTGTAAACCAGAGTGACTGAAGGGTGGCTTGTACTCACCTCGCCTTTCCAGCTCTGTGTCCCTTCCATGAGTCCGCTGAGGCACTGCTTTTTTGGCTTTAATTCTATGTTTTGGAGGCCGTCTCAATAAGCTGAGGGGCTTGGAGCTCTTGAGAAGCAAGCCATAAATAGTTTTTAAGGATAAACAAACTTCACAGTCAGTTCTTCTTGGGGTGCAGGGCAGATCTACTCCACCACCCCCTGCCTGCAGGATGCAGCCCCTCGCAGTGGGCAGGGGCTGGGTGGAGGGGAGCTCACTCCAAGGTGCCTCCTGAGGAGCACGGATTGCAGAAATTGCTGGTGTGTGAAGGTGAGAGTGTAGCTTGTGATCATTGCAACGGTTAAACCTTCCCCTGCTGAAGCTCTGCCGTGGGAGTTTCTTGAGTGAAAGGGGTTTTTTGTGTCATTACCAGTCTCCTTCCTGCTTACTAGGATATTTGTGTTAAACTGAGGAAAGCGAATGAGCTCTACTCTGCCTTCAGCACCAAACTGAAACAGCCCCTTTCTCTCGCTTTACATCCCTTTGTCATCTCCTTTCCCTTCTTGGTAGCATTTTCCAGGAGGAACAAGCTAGCAGACCCCTACTTGTGCAGTAAGACACGTCAAATTATTTCCTCTCTTAGCATCTCCTGTGCAGCCCAGAGAGCAGCTAGAGGTAGCCAGCCAGGAGACCTGTGCTCTGCTGTGGTTCCTGCACCCGTGTCCATCCATCTGGTTCCTTCATTTGCCAGTCAGCCACGTGGAAACTATCAGCTCAGGGGTTTTAAGCCCACTAATTAAAACGTACTGGAGAGGTTTTGTGTAGTGTCAGACTGATTACTTCTCTCTTATGCCAAAGGCCAAAGCACTTCAGGTTTTTCAGGGCAGAAGTGATGCGGCTTGGCTTTCTCCCTGCCTGCAGGGTGCTGAACATCATGTGTGGTGAGAGGAGCATTTGAATAAGCTGGATCTGAACATCTGCCCTTGCAGAGGAACACCTTGTGGGCTCAGTGCCATCACCTCCCATCCCTGGGGACAGTTTTTTCTTGGGATTTCATACAGGATTTGCAGTGTGCCCCAGCGCCAAGCTGAGAGAGCAGTTGCCCAACCTGTGATCTTTTTACTGCTCTTTGTTTTAGCTCATTTGCCTGCATAGTGGGTGTAGTCGTTCTTATCAGTGAAGCGTTTGCTCAGCTCCGTTATCTAATCACAGTGGTGTGCACTTGCAAACTCCCAAAGACGTGCTGCGCTGGCTGTTGATGCCCCTCGCCTGTCCCTGTGTGAGCAGGCATGTGACCTTCTGCATATCTTGCAGATTGTGGATGGAGGAGAAAAGGCTTGCCTGCAGTCTCAGCAGGAGTCTGGAGGGGAATCAATGCCAAAGTCCCCATTCTGAGCAGAGCCAAGGTCCCTGTCCCCAAGCACTGTGTGTGGTAGAGCAGGCTTGACCACTCAGTTGCCCCAGTGGTGCAGCCTTGATTTAATTTTTGTGATGCTGGGAGCTCAGGCACTGCTTTTTGGTTGGGACCTTCCCCTCCAGTGAGCACTGGGACTGTTGTGTCCACTGGGAAGTGACCCAAGTGACACCACAGCACCCTGATGCGCAGTCTGGCCAGGACGTGAAACTTGCCAGTGCTTAGGATGGAGTAGAAGCTCTGTGAGTACAGCGCTCAGTCAAGACTGCCTTACAGTTTTGGGTGCATCATGCAAGCTTCTCTGCTCTACATGGAGAAAATGATTTGGTCTCTGACAGCCAGGGATGCTCACAGAAACCTGCGACTGTCCCACTGAACACCTACCTGTGAGGCTTGTCAGCTCACTGGGTCACGGAGTTTGCTGCTGCTGGCTCTTTCCTGCCAGTATCGCGTATGAGATCAGTTTAATATCTCGCACATCCTCTGCACAGTGACTGTATCCTGTCATGCTGGGGGGTGGGTGATCTCATGGTGTTTCCTCCACTCCAACGTCCCTGCTCATCTGTTCCACTGAGCGTGGTTTCTCTGCCAGAGGTGTTACATCAGGCAGTGGCAGGAGAGTATCTCCCGGGCTGGGGATTGCCCCTAGGAGGGGGACATGGTGACAGTGGCCATTCCTGAAGGGACTCTGCAGTGCTGGAGAAAGCAGTCATTTGAAATGGTTTTAATCTTTAAGTTTTGAGGAATTTTGTATTGTATACAAATTTTGTATTTGTATTGTATTGTTTTACTTGGAAAAAGCTTTTTGGCATTGATTCAAATGAGAAACTTCCTTATTTCTGAGAATTTTCTGCCTTAAGATTCCCCAGCACCTGGAGCTGCAGGCAGGGCTGTCTGCCCCTGCCCGGCGGCTGTGCCGGGCTCATCCCTCCTGTCCCAGCTCTCCTTATCTCTGGGCATGTAGCTGCCTCTTGATATATCGTTGTCACATATCAAACATCTTGATATATTAGATGGTGGGAGGAGGTGTTATCACGGAGCACCCTGAGCACCCAAAAGGCATCTCCAGCAGAAGCTAGCAACTCTAAATCTGCAGGAGTCAGCAGAGCTTTACAATGCTGACAGCCCATACTCTCAAAGTCTCTGTGATTTTCAGCTTGCTTCCAGCTCCATCTGTGCTGCTTGTGTGGTCTAATGGCTCTTGAGCTCCGTTTAAAGCTGGGGGTCCTGAATTGGGCTGGCTGGTGAGCCATGGAAAGCCTTCCTGAGTCTGGAACAGACCTTGCTTTCCTCTGCAGCTCCTAGCTTCTGTTTGCAAACACTTGTGGTTCTGAGGTTTTGGTCAATTGTGTCTTTTTGTGCTATTAATACGGTGCCCCAGTGCAAGCCTGGACGCCCGTAGGCAGGCAAACCCACGTTGTTGTTTTAAAATTGCTCTGGCGAAGGTCGTGGTCCAGCACATGAGTTTCCATGCTTTGCTGAGCTGTCTGCTGGCCTTGAGGGTGAAATGGCTAACAGCCACAGCAGAAGGGGCAGGACCATTCCTTATGAGTTGTTTTTTTTCTCCCCAACCCATTAGAAATGCATTTATCTTCATTTCTTGGAATGTGGCTTTTTTTTTCTGCCTTGACACACCAAATCGTTATGCCTGGAGCNGGACATGGTTTAGTGTTTGATAGGAATGATTGGACTCGATGATCCGATGGGTCTCTTCCAACCTGGTGATTCTATGATTCTATGTTTGTGTGTGCTGAACTGCTTCCCTCCCACAGATGTGGTTGCTGCTCCCTTCTTGCATGTGGACATTGGGGGAGAAGCCCACAGAGTAAATTGTCCTCGGGGCCTGAGTTTACCTCAGGTTCTTGTTTCCCTCTAGCTTCAAAATCCATCACACAGGAGCCAGAAGCACGGTTACCCTGATGTCATCTGTCCCACTGCGCTGCTGGAGTTGTGGTGCATGGAGGGCTGAGTGCTGAAGGGCTACTGTGCTCTGGGCAGCACACAGTGATGCTGTGGCTGCTGTACTGCCTCCTGACACCTCGAGCTGCTCTAAGACAGCAGCATCCTGCTTTCCATCTTCGCTAGAGCTTGCAGTGTGCCTTGCTCCTCTCCTCTCCTCCTGGGTTTGTATTGTGCAGGGCCCCATCCTGCTTCATCTGAGTATCTATCCATGCTAGGATCGAACCGGCCAGGATTGGAAGTCATCACCAAGAGGGTACGTCAAGGAAGGCTGTTGCAGCAAGCTGTGACCCATGGGGACGCTGGATAGAGCAGCTGCTTGAAAGTCTTTTTCCTGTTTACTTGCTCTCAGAAGTGCTGGGTTATTTGGTGATTAAAGGACATCCCTCCTGCATGTGCTAGAGCATCCTTCATCCCTCCTCCTCACCCTTTAGGAGGAAAACCCGTGGCAGCCTGTAAACCAAGACAGATAACATAATGGGGGTGTATGAGGGCAAGCACTCAACTGTGTTTGGAATATGGCATGTTCAAGAGGGCTTTAAGCCCCTTGGCCCCCTGCCCTGTACTTCTGTGCCATATAAATCTGATTTCCAGCTGGTGGAGATGCAGGTTGGGGGACGGCTTGGTTTGTTTACTGAGCTTTTGTGTACCTCCTGACATGGTCCTTCTCAGCATGAACAAAAGGCAAGGCTCTTGTGACTGTGGGCTACATCAGAGCAGATGCAGAGAGCCTGCTGCCTCATCTCTCTAAGCGGCCGTACTCAGGTGCCTCTGCTGGTCCCTGTCCTGCATGTATCACTCACCCTCTCTGGCTCCTCTGGCCAGGACCCTGAGGTGCTGCGGCTACCTTTCTCTCCTATGAACCTGCAGTCCTTGTCCTACTAATCCTTAATCCTTGCCAACTCACAGCTCTTCTCAACTTCAGAGGACCAAAAAGCTGCCCTGAGGCCCAGAGCAGACCCTGAGTTGTGCTGGGCTCCGCAGGCTTGCTGGGTAGCAGGGAGTTGGCTCTTCTGGGACTCACCTTCATGTCCCAGCAAAGCAGCAGAAATCTTTTTTTTTTTTTTTCTTTTTAATCTTCAGCAACTCGTTTGTCATGTAATGCCTTGTGTCAGTCTGTTCTTAGGGTCTCACTGCTGGCTGGACTATGGTCCCTGTAGTCCCAAGCAACCCAGGCTCTGTGGCAGGTTATGAAAAGGCCTAGAGATGAGGATGTGACATTTTTGAGCATTGGCACATCAGGTTTGGTATGAACCATGGAGAAGGTTGGTGTGCAAGCAGATCTCCAGTTCTGGGGACCAGATAAATCCCAGGTGAGGTCATTAAGAAAAAAACCAAACCCAAGTGGTAAAGGAAAGAGCCCCCACTTCTCCCATGTAAACTGAAGATAGTGTCTCCTGTGGCAGTGTGTGGCTTAGGTGGTATCTGATTAGTGCCTGGAGATCTTCGGTTGGATGGTGCACTGAGAAAATGCCAGTGACTGGTTATCAACCATACTCTTGCTAATGGTGATGGAAGGTGAATCCAGCACTATCAGTGGTCCCACAATGTTTTGTGTAGATAGAGCAAAACTAATGAAAAGTGAAGATTAATTGTTTCCATATTTCATCACTCTGGGACAGAGCAATTTCTTGTTCACCAAGCAGCCACTCAGTGTGGTGGGTGGAAAAGACTTAATGTGGAGAGTCCAAGGAGGAGGAGGTGATGTGAGGAGGTGCCTCAGCTACTCCTTGCATTATTGGTGGAGATGGTGCAACCCTCTGAGGCCTCTCCTGCAGATAACGACACACAAGGAGGTCTGGGGGAGGGTACACATCTGGAAATCACATTTGTGCTTTGGTGAATACTCAGTTCTTGCTGTCTCAAAACAGCTTTTGAGTTGAGTGTGGTGGGGGAAGAGGTCAGGCGGTTGTGGTGACCTCAAATGGCTCAGCAGCAGATGGGATCATTATGCCGTTGTTCTTTTCCCAACTTTACCCTGACACTGAAGAGCTCAAGTCCTGGTAGGGACAGGAACAAGACGCTGAATGTCCTGGACAGCACTCATCTTTGCTGTTAAATCACCGTCACAGAAACAGGCAGGATGGATGAAAACTCACCTGATCTAGTGGGATGTCCCTGCCCACCGCAGGGGGGTTAGAACTAGATGATCTTTAAGGTCCCTTCCAACCCAAACTATTTTTATGATTCTATGAAGACTGAGTCATGGCATCTGAACATCACTGGCATTTGCTGGCAGTGTGACAAATCTTTTCTGTCCTTCAGTTTTCACTCCTTGTTTTTGTGCCCCGTCCTGGGGACATTGTGTGATTGTCTCCGTTTGCTTTGTGACAGGGCATGACTTTCTGGGCATAAAAAAGCCAAGAAGGCACCTTTGTTGAGTGCAAAAAATCTCAAGAGCTCCAACAGCTTGCTGCCTTTGCACACTCAGGTCCACAGATCCACCTCTGCCAGGATTTCTTCGTTCTCCTTGCCTAGCTGCTGGCTCTCAGGCTGTGAGATGTGCCTTTGGCTGCTTGGTGCACTTGGGAAATGCTGGATTGCCATGGCTGCCCCTCTCTCCTGCTTGTTTTTTGCCAGTCTGCTTGGACCATCGCCTTCCTTTCCCAGGCAGTGCTGCAGTGGGTAGGAGTTCTCTAGCTGGTGGTTGTAAGAGAGTCTGGGGACATCAGCAACCTTGTAAGCTCAAGGACAAGGACACAGAGAAGTTGCACAGAAATGCTTGCTGTGTGACCCTCTTTGGTGGGGACACCTGCATGAGGAGCAGCTTCCTTGAGCATCTCACCCCCTTCTATGCAGAAATGCAGCACTGTATTGGATTCCTCCATCGATCCCTGCCCTTTGCAAGCACCTCTCGGATCTCCTTACCACTGTGTCTGCCTGAGAGGGAGGGAGAGCGGGAGAGGCAGGCTGGAGGAGCCGCACTTGCAGATCTTCAGCCTCCCCCATCCTCCCGCTGTTTTATTGTGCTCCTGTAAGGTCATTACATTTTTCACCTGGGCAGGGCTGAGAGGGATGGAGCCCTTGATGCCATGCAGGAAAAAAGGTCACCTTGGGAGTGGTTTATGGAGCCATCCCTAGACAGACCGTCTGTCCAGAGACACCAGTCCTGAGCTTCCCCTTTCCATTTGAGTCAGTGGAAGCTTGTGCTTCTTGGACCAGGCTGATGACTGAAGGGTGGCTTTGCAGCCTGTTGCTGGCCTTATTTTGTCTGGGTAAGGGGCATAGACTTTGTCAGAGCAACGTCCATGTAAGTGCAAACTGGGCCTCGCCCTACCCAGAGTAGCTCTGCTTTTATTTGAGATGGAAACGTGCTTCCTTGTCCTGCATGGTGAAGGTGGAAAAGGTGGTTCCTTGCTCCCTCTCCTCTGACCCGCAGAGCGATACAGCTGCTTAGCGTCTCCTAATCTCCCTGCGCATCTCCTCTAGTTTCCTCTGCAGTTGATAAGGATTTGGTGGGCACAGGGGAGGGAGGATCTGGAGCTCAGAAGTCACAGAACATGTGGCTCAGGGGTGCAACAGAGGCAGCGGCAGCTGGAGGCACAGGAAGGAAACATCAGTGCCCACAGAGCAAGCTGTGCCGAGCAGCCAGCGCATCCCTGTGTGGGCTGCCCGGTGCATGCTGCTGGTGTCTGGGCAGAGCTGCAGGTTCCCTGGGTGGCATTTAAGCTCCGTGTCAAATCCTCCTGCTCCACACTGACTGACAGAGATCATTTAGAGGTGAGTCAGGATCCAGGCTAGTCCCAGCCATCCTGGCTAATGGGAGCTCCGTACCATCTCCAGCCCATTGAGCTGTTGTTTTTTTTCCCAGTGTCTTCCCTCCCCAAGCGCTCTCTGCATGGATATTGCCTTTTCTTGGGTAGAGCTTATACAACAGTCACTTCCTACCAAAATGCAGTGGTTTGGAGCAAAAAATGCTGTTTGATGTAGGTAGCAGGTGAGGTGAAGCAACTTACTAGAGCAACCGGAGACATAACTGAGCTGAGTCTGGAGGGGAAAACATATTTACCCGCATCTTCTCCTGAGACAGGAAGGGTACCTGCACATTGAAGCATCAGGAGCAGTGGGACCCAGTGGGCCCTGAGCACCACAGTGGCTGCATCCTTCCCTGGGACAGTGCTGGGCACGAGGGGGTTTTTTTTATAGCTGTTTTGGTGCCTCTCTAAAATGGCAGTATGGCCATTTTTAGTTCGTAGAGGACGAGGAATTCACTGGGGCACAGGGCGCTGCTGGATTGGTGTTTATGTTGGCCTGTGTGGATGCCTCAGCCATGCCTCCTGCCCTCCAAAATATTAGTAAGGTCAAATTAAAGGCCTCAGCTGGTTTCTCTTTTTCTGTGTGGATAAGCCATCTGTTAATGGCATGGGATTGTCCTTCAGAAACCTGATAGCTGATGCTCAGCAACGCTGATGGCAGGCACAGCAGCGAGTGTGGCCAGCAGGAGGATGCGGTAACCCCATGGCTGGGTCTCTGCAGAGATGTTTCATTCTCTCTTACTCTGTCTGCCTTAGTCTCATCGATTAAGGGAAGCTTGTACAGTTGAGAGGTTGAGCTATCATCACTTTGAAAATGTGTACTGAGAGGTGCATAGCTCTTCCCTCTGAAATATGTTTCTAATGGGTTGGGGTTACCACTTTGCCTCTTGTGGAGGGGATGTAGAGTGCAGGACCCCCAGTTTTGTGTTCCTTGGGGGTGCAATGTGTGTTTCGTAAGAGCTGTGTTCATTTTTGCAGTCCAGCCAAACTCAAGCTCAGTTACCGTCTGCCCTGTTCCTCCGGCATCCTGGGTGGTCGCGGGGATGGGCTGTGCAAGGACAAAAGCCAGGCTCACCCAGAGCTCTGCAGGCGGAAAGGGGTTCGATAAACAGCGAAGGGCAGGCGACCGGGCTCCAGACTACGAGGTGCTGAAGGCTTTGGCCCCTGTCCAGCAAAGCACTTAGTGCATGCTCGACTGTTCCCCTGAAATCATGGGGGATTTTTGGTCGGGGATGGGTTTTCTTTTTGTTGCTGAGCGGTATTTGGTTGCAGTCAGCAAATCCAAAGTGTTGAGTGGGTGCGGAGCAGCCTCAGGCTGGGCAGAGTTGCTCGCAAGGTGATAAAACAGCTGGTGAACTCTGGACTTCTGCAACTCTTGATCTCTAGTGCTGGCCTGTATATCCATTTCAGGGGGCTTCCACTGAAATATTGAGGGAGGTGGTGCTACTTTATTCTCCGTGCTGTTGCCTAGTAGATGTCTCTTATTTTTACCCACCTGCACTTATGAGCTGTGTCTTTGTTTCCTTTCTCCCTCAGCAGCCTTTCCCAGGTCCTGACCGCCCAGCACCCCTTCCAGTGATGGGAAGTCTAGGGATGATCACAGGGTTGTGCTTAGTGGGATCCACGATGTTAAATAGCAGGAGACTTTTTTTTTTTTTAAAGAAAACCAAATCTCTTTTTCTTTGCCAGAGTGAGTAGCCTGGAGGCTTTTCCGCTGCCTGGACGAAGGATCAGTCCACATTAGCCAGCTGAGGTCAAACTGGGCTGGGAGTGACGATGTGGTTGTGGGTACTGTTCGTCCCCAAGGAGAGACATTGCATTCACTGCTTGCTGAGGTGGTGGGTGTTTCCTTAGAGATTGTCCCAGATAAATCCATCCTGGAAGGTAAACTGGGCTAAACCCTTTTTTTCTTTTGTTAGTTTTTATTTATTTATTTATCAAATCAGTTTTATGTCTTTCCAAAAATCCTCTGGAGGTGGAGATTTTGCAACCCCCGAGGCCCGTTCCAGGGTGTCTTTATCCTCACACATTACAACACCCTATCCATCAGTGGTTAAATGAGGCTTGGATGAAGTTTCAGTTTTATATAACTTTCAGGGTGGATCTGGTTTTCATGTAACCAGAGGGTAATTTGTTGTGTTGTTGTTTTTTCTCTTGAACGGTGCAGGGGGTGGATCTGAGGTCGGCTTCTTCTTTCTGATGCATCCCACTCCTGCTGAAGCAAAGGCTTTTTGCCCAGAAATGTGACCGTGTCTTTTGTAAATGGTGGAGGCAAGTGAAGGGCCAGGCCTTTCTGCTGCTTCAAGGCTGGGGGGAATGTTTGGGAAGGCTGTGAAGAGCACAGCTTGTTTATGTAGCTGTGACACAGGTCAGCAGGCAATGTGGAACTGTGTGAGGAGCTCGGAGCATCTCTGGGCTGGATGGGCTTTGCTGCCTCCTTCCCAGGGCTTCTCCTGGCTGCTGCCTGCACACCCACGTGGGAGGGCTGGAGGGTAGCCAGCATACTTCAAACCTTCCGTCTCATTGACTGCTCACCTGTCCCTGCTTGCTGCTGATCCCAACTCTGAGACATCTCATCACTGTGGCACCAAGATCTTTCTCCTCTTGTCACTGACACCATGGGATGAAGACCAGTTTCTGCCTTCTGCAGCAACTGCTGCCTTCCACAGAATACTCTGGGAGAGTGTGGCTTGGGGAGGAGGACATGTGGCTCACCATGGTGACAGGATACTTATCTTTGAAGGGTTCATCCTGGGCCACCTGCCACTTGTTCCTCTGCCCAGGCAGGCATATGACCTGTGGGGCCTCACCAGATGCTCATCCCCTAGTTTTTTGTTTAATCCCAGGTAAATCTTTTCCAGCAAGGACCCAAGGTACAAGACCCATGGTGGGACACATTGAGCCGCTGTCACGGAGTCCATACAACCACTCACCTGGGGAGCTTGCTGGTGCTAAATGTGGTGGAGTGGTGCTTAGTCAGCATTTCCAGCCTGCCTCAGCAGTTCTCCATTCACTGCACTCATGGAGAACCTCTGCTGTGCTTCCAGCTCACTGCCACTCATCTACTGTCTCTCTTTTAATTTCCTCTCCCTGCTCAAGGCTGGTTGCCAGGTTCCCCTGCCTACCCTGGGGGGTCCACGCTCCCCCCGCTTCCCTCCCTGCAGGTTTGCAAAGCCACAGGGCTCTGCCTGAGTAAATGCAGGCGCTGGTGAGCGGATCCAAGTGCGTGGGATCAGCAGCCAACAGCACTTACTGCAGCAACCACGGTGGGAGCGGGCTGGGGAGGATTAAAAGGCAAAGGTGGCCCAAGCCTGGGAGGGCAGGGAGGCTGCTGCAGGCGCTGGGTTTCCTGTTTACGGCAGCAGGGTAGCTGGGGTGTGCGAAGATGGCTGTGTTTGACTTGGGGCTCTTGCATGTCGTGGTGGAAATAGTTACGGGTTGGAGTTTGATTTATTTTCTGGCTGCGGTAGGGATGGGCAGGAGGATGGGGAGACTGGCATCCAGGTGAGAGAGAGAGAGGTTGGTGTGAGCGGAGGGATGGCAAGGGGAGATGGGGCTGGTAGGCTCTACCTTCGTCGCACGTGGGCCCATAAGATGGTCTCAAGCTTGCCTGCAGCCTTTCTGCTGGTAGCAAAGCTGAGGTTGAGCAGTGCTCAGTCTGGGCTGCAAAACCCACCCGGAGCAGGTTTTGCACTGCTCAGCTGTGTGCTCCTGTGGCTGCGGGCCCTGGCTGGTGCTGTGCAAAGCTGGGGTTACCTGCAGGCGCGGCAGCAATTGCCAAGCTGACATGAATAAAGTTGGTGAGAGAAAACCCCAGTGAGACCTAGGCTATAGCAAGATGCCTTCATCTCTCCTCGTATGCACAGAGGTTCCCGGCCACGTGCTGGCAGAAGGGTACTGGAAGGAGGACCTGCGGTGGGATGGAGACAGGGTCTGGTGCAGGGATGCAGTATTTTGCACTCGCTTGGGTGGGATGATGGCATTTGTGCTTGCTGTGCTTCCTAATAGTCATTTCCTTCCATACTGCAAGGGGGCCAGGAAGGTATTTGAATCACTAGTCGGCATGGTTCAAGAGGCTGCTCTTATTTCTGTTTGGCAAGAAGAGGACTGCACAAACCAAACCCTAAACTGCCTTCTCCCCGGTGCACACAGGCATGTTTGGGAGGATGAGAGAGATGAGCAAGCAGCTGCAAGCATGTGTGGGCTGGAGGCTTTTGGCTGGTGCATTGTCCTTGCAGAGGCTGCCCTTTGCCTTAGGAATTCCCTGCGTGCTTCTGTCTTCGAAAAGCACCTCACTTGCTCCAGGCCTCTCACCATTGCATGTATTTTAGGTATGCAATTTATAGCAATAGCTATGTCTTACTACTTACTTGCTAACCCACTGGTGCTCTGTGCAGTGAGAGGTGAGTGCAGGGCATGGTTAGCACGCTGCAGCATCCCGACGCAGAGACAAAGTGCTTGCAGCACAATGCAAAGGAAGGCCAGTAATATTTCGGCACCTTCCTTCAGTAGTTATTGCCTGGTGAGCTACCATGAAATCCCAGCTGTTGATTCTTTCTCGCTGCGTTGGTCAAGCCCTGCATCCTTCAAAGGCAGGAACAGTCTCCAGCCCCGCTGTGCATGTCCTGGATGCAAAGACCCTAACTGTGATACATGTTTTAAGGGCTGAAATCACATGCTGTGTTACTAAGGATGTGAGCGCATGGGCAGGTTATGGCAGGGCACGCTAACGTTTGAACTTCCAGCCAGCTCATTTCCAAAGGGTAGGTGATGCCTTAAAAAGTCACACCTTTGCTTATTTTAAAGAGCTTGTCTGTCTTCCCGCTGCAGCCCCAAGGAGTTGGATCTTTCTGTGCACTTGGCCCTTGTTGTTGACCTTTAGGAGGTTATTGCAGTAGTCGATCTGGATGCTTGCTGTGCTGGCAATGCAGAGGCTGCCATCATCTCCAGATGCACACCCACGGTGCCGCACGGTGTATCCTGCCAAGGCAGGAGCCCACGTTCCTCATGTAGGGTTTGCGAGTCTCCGGGAAGTCAAGCAATGTGTCTGGCTTGCCATGGTGTTTGTTTGGAGCGAGCATCATCTCTCGCGGTGCAGTTCAGTGCTGTCAGCTGCTGCTGCGGGTGGTGAGCAGGTCACATTTCTGTCTAGTTTTAAACTGCAGTAAATTGAAATCATAGGCGAGTTGATCCACAGTGAGTGCAGTAAGTGGAGTTTAATTGGGATGAATTACATGCCAGGTTTGCACTAATCTCCATCCCGCATTGCTCAGAAGCATCATCTGCTCTGGAAACGTGACTCAGAAATGTTGTTATTTGATTCCCCTGAGCATTTTAAAAACTATTTTTCCAGGAAGCAAAGATTCTTGGGTTTTGGATTTTGGTGGGTTTTTTTTTTCCCTTGCTGTTGCTATTTTCTCTTTGTTTCATGGTAATGAGAGTTCTTTCCCAGAATTTCCTCTGGGGACAGAGTCTGCAAGACATTCTCTTACCCGCATCTTTTCAGCTCCTCCTCACTTGGCATTTAATGGTGTGGTGTGCCCACAGCTGCCCTTTGCAGAGAGGCACAGCTCTGAGGTAGCTGGTTGGAGTTATCTGCTCCTCTTCTCCACGACCCACAGCCAGAGCTGCCAAGATGATGGTGTGGATGCACCATCAGATTCACCACCCCCATCTGCCTCCTTGCCATCCCCGGGCCTGGATTTGCCCTGCCGTTGGTTGCCAGGACGTGCCCGGGTTGGCTCTCACCACCCTGGCCTGTCCCTTATCATCACGCTGCTGCCTTACACTTGATTAACTTTGGGTTGGCCTCCTGGGGACAACAGGTGGGGTGTGACGCCTAAGGAATATCCACAGGACAGTGCTGTCCTAGTGTCCCCAAAGCCTGATGTGATGGTGACGCTACTGCCTGCTGTAGCCATTTTCTGATGGACACCATCTGAGGGGCTCATTTGACCTTGGTGTTTCATCTTACCCTCTGTGACCATTCCTNTGCCCTTTGCAGAGAGGCACAGCTCTGAGGTAGCTGGTTAGAGTTATCTGCTCCTCTTCTCCACGAGCCACAGCCAGAGCTGCCAAGATGATGGTGTGGATGCACCATCAGATTCACCACCCCCATCTGCCTCCTTGCCATCCCCATGCCTGGATTTGCCCTGCCGTTTGTTGCCAGGACTTGCCCAGGTTGGCTCTCACCCTGGGCTGTCCCTTATCATCACGCTGCTGCCTTACACTTGATTAACTTTGGGTTGGCCTCCTGGGGACAACAGGTGGGGTGTGACGCCTAAGGAATATCCACAGGACAGTGCTGTCCTAGTGTCCCCAAAGCCTGATGATGCTACTGCCTGCTGTAGCCATCTTCTGATGGACACCGTCTGAGGGGCTCATTTGTCCTTGGTATTTTATCTTACCCTCTTTGACCATTCCCTGGAGGAAGCTCATTGACATTACAGATGTGTGTGAAGGTAATAAATGCAAGCACAGCTCTCTGGTGTCACCAGCCCTGACTGGGGTAGCACACTGTCCAGCTGGGTTTACCAGATGTGTGTTGGGTGGAGGAAGGAGAAGGCATGAGGTGTGAAGCTAAAGAGGAAAGAAGCTGGCAGTAGTAGTAGTAATACTGTCCTCTGCCCATTGTGCCTGGGGATCGTCATGGATGAGACATCCAACTGTTCTTGGGGGACACCTGGGGATGGTGACTCGAGAGGCTTCCTAGGGAACTGGTGAGAAGGGGCTGTGCTCAGCGGTGCACGTGTGCACAACCACATACACACAGCAAGAGAGAAGTGCAAGATGAGCAGTCTCTGTGCTGCTTTGAAAGGTTGAAGAGCAAGCTGGGGCACTTGAAGGGCTCGTCAAAGCTGAGAAGTGTGGGCAACTTCTCTGGGAAGACCTGGGCACCTGCAGCCATGCTGTGCCAGAGCTCTGGGTGCAGCTTCCCTCTTCACCCCATGCCATCGGTGGTGGCAGGAGAGGACCAAGAAGCTGCTGTGATGGTTCACTTGCCCCCTGAGTGCAGTAAATCCTCTACAAGGCACCATCCTTATATGGGAGCCTGCCCACTGTCCTCTTCAGATACTAAACCCACTTCATCATCCATGCCCTTCCTTCTCCATCTTCATGGGAATTTCAAGCTATTCACTGAGCTGTCCTTCTGTTTTCCTTTTCTCTCTTAGTGGATATTCGTGAAATCAAAGAGATTCGTCCAGGAAAAAACTCACGTGACTTTGACCGGTACCAGGAGGATCCATGCTTCCGACTTGACCAATCTCACTGCTTTGTTGTCCTCTACGGCACAGAATTCCGGCTAAAGACCCTCAGCTTGCAAGGTAAAGCACTTGTGGTTCCAAGGCTGTGCCAGGCAGGGTTGGACAGGTACCTCATCACCACAGGACCCAAACTTCCCATGCGTCCTTCCATGAGGGAGCTGGTACATACCACTGAGCAGATGCTCTTTTCACCACACCAAGGGAGTGTCTTTGGAAGATGGCACGCGCTCCCAGAAGGGTACACATTCAGTCCCTGGTTAAGTCAGTTAACCCAGAAAACTCAGAAGTCAGGCTTGTAGTTCAAATGTGTGCTTGAAATCATGTGTTTTATCTCGGCTGGTGTGTTGGCGTTCATCAGCTGCGTTGTGGTAACTGGCCCCACCCATGAAGTGGTAAAATCTCACTCACTTCAGCTTGGTAATTCTGAGTGAGAACACACTACCAGCTGCTGCTGGTGACAAGCAGTAACTCATAAGGCCATGGAGCCTCTGAGCTGTTGGTCTCGGCTTTCCTCAGCACCTTCTCTGATGACTTAAGCCAGACTTGGAGCACCCAGCCTTATATTTTGCTATTGAAAGAGGGGAGTTTTATGCTGCTGAGGCTCCTCCTGTTCAGATGGAGGACAAGCTCATAACTTCTGGCTGCAGTTCAGCTGATGGATGTTATCTTTTTCTACTAGAAGTATGCAGTCTTGTGTCTTGTTTTAATCCACATAGGTGAGCACTGGTGGAGGCAGTTGTGCTGACTCCTTAATGTCCATTGCAAATCTGCCTTCTGTCACGACACAGGGGCAGAGGTGGCAACTCTGCCCTCAGAAAGGATGTTGCTGCTGACAGGGACCCTGTGGAGGAGCTGGCACATGTTCCCGAGTAGGTGCTGGCCCATTACCCAGGACAGCAAGAGCATTGCTGCTTGGGGAGAAAGATAACCCTTAGGTCTTGGGAACTGAAGGGAAGACAGAGCATGATGCACAGGCGTGAGGGGTCCAGGCAGCCATATACATCCCGTGGGAGGGAAGCAGGTGCTCAGCAGGGAGAGGAGTTGGCCAGAGCATCTGGACAGGAGGAATCTTTTGTCAGAAGGGAGGTGAAAGAAAAAATAGGGGCTGTAAGATGCTGAGGATGGTACCAAGGGGTTTGTGTGGGTGATCAGCTGCTACATAAAGCCCTTCCTCCCATTTCTCCTGTGCACTCTCCGCAGCCACTTCCGAGGATGAGGTCAATATGTGGATCAAGGGGCTGAACTGGCTGGTGGCAGACACTCTGAGGGCTCCCACACCACTGCAGATTGAAAGGTGAGGAACTTATTCTTGTCCTGCACTTGTTTTCTTTTTTTTACCCCTCTTCTGTCCTTTTTTGACAGAAGAAGGTGAGCACACTCACAACATCTCATTCCATCTCTGAGCTCTGCTGACCTGGCCTTCCTGGGCCTACACTCAAAAGGCTTCAACCCACCTGCAGTGCTACATCATCCATAGCCAGAGTTTGATCTCACATGCAGGGAGAAGGAGCTTTACCACAAAACAGATGTTTTTCTGTGTGTGCATCCTGTGGGCTCACTTTCAGGCAGAGACAGCTCTGAAGGGGGCAGGTTGCCTGTATGAAAATAGGGTAGGCTGCCTCTGGAAAGGGTGGTAGAGCTAAATTCCCTGATGGGAGCATTCTCAAGGCATTGAGCATTTTCCAGGGACAACACCAACCCAGTGGGCTTGTTGAGGAGATTGAGCTAAGTGTGTGTGTGATTCTACCTTCCATTTAGGTGGCTCCGGAAGCAGTTCTACTCGCTGGATCGCAACCGGGAAGACAGGTAAGAAGAGAAAATCTTACTTGCACAGACTTGCATATTCACAGAAGGGTTTGAGCTGGAAGGATTTACCTTTGACTTGAAACCCCAGTCTTTGCTTTGGACTTTTTGTTGGGTTCTTTAAGTTTTTCATTTTCATTTCCAAGGAATTTTAATTCAAGTCCAAATACCCAGTAGCAACTTGAGACCCCATAGCCACATCTTCATGTTCAGCTGGCATCATCAGAGGAAGCAGACACCAAGGAGCTAACAGGCAGCTCTGGCCACCCCATTGGGGCTGAACTGGCTTGTGTTGGTTTGCTCTCCTCCATGAGGCCATGGATCATCCCACTGCCTGGCTTCTAGGCTGATGGGCAGGGCCACTACTTGGGGAGTTCTTGGGTGAATGTTCAGTGATGTCCTAGCAGGTGTAATGTCAGAATCATAGAATAACCAGGCTCAAAGAGACCCACCGGATCATTGAGTCCAACCATTCTTATCAAACACTAAACCATGTCCCTTAGCACCTTGTCCACACATCCCTTAGCACCTTGTCCACCTGTCCCTTAAACACCTCCAGGGAAGCTGATGCAACCACCTCCCTGGGTGGCCTGTTNCCTTTCATCTCTGGGACACCCTTTTTCCCTGTAATGTTAACTGAGCCCCTTAACCTTTCAGCACTGATTTCTGTGTTACTGTGTTCCCCTGGGGTAGGAGGATTCCTCCAGTCCTGCTCGGGAGAAGGCGGTGCTGGAGGCAATGCTCACACATTAGTTCATGCCTCCTGCCTATTGTGGAGCATCCAGCCCTATCTGCCCCCTTTATGTGCTCAGGCAGGGCTCCCTGCAGAGCACCGGGAAGACCCAGAGCATCCTCTGCTTGGTCCTTGCTGATGCCATTGACCTCAATGCTGCTTCTGATTTCCACGTTTCATCCCGAGCCCTGGAATCCTTATCCTTGCAGGAAGCTCCTGCCAAGACACTCACCTGTCTACCTGTGTCAGCAGTGACTGCAGTCAGACAGGTCAGTCCTGTGGATCAGCAGGAGAAAATCACTGCTTGGTGCTCATCAGGAGATGCGAGCAAGTCCTGTCATCGTGCTTTAGTCCCCACTGCCGTGTCCTTCCCTTCCACCTGCAGTGTGCTACCTCTGACAGCCAGGACAGACGGATGGCCCTGCTGTCAGGCAGCCAAGGGTTAAATTCAGCCTGTTTTCATCTCAGAGGAGTGTGTTGAAGCGGGGGGAATCTTGCTGGATTGGACATCTTTGCCTTTACAATGATTTATATTGTAGCATGATGAGAATACTGTTGGGTGCATGGGGATTTTGCGGAGGAGGGATAAGTCCTCATAGAGGCTCAAAAGGAAGGAGAGGCGCCTTTAATCTGTTGCAGCTGCTCCGCATGTGGTGCACACCTTCCAAATACAGGCTTGGGTTCTATATACAGTGTACTGATATTCAGTGGTGATGGGGTGTAATTCAACAATGCAGAGCACTGAGGCAGGGGCTGGACTGGCTTTGTGGGGATTTTGAAGCATGAATGCAGGGGAAATGGAAAAGAAATGGTCTTTTTCTCACCTGGTTATAGAGTAAATCCATTGAAATAGCCTCCTGATAGGACAAAAGAGATTACGTATACAGATTTGTCTGCCTGAGGAATGGTCAGCAGAGCTAAAAGGCATCTTGTTGGATCTCTCCTGGTTTTTTTTTCTTAATATCATCTTTCTGTTGGCATTTAGAATTAAGGCAACAAAATACTATATATTCCTCACCTGGCACCAAGGGGAGAGGTTTCAGTACAAATCACTTAATTAGAAGAGCTGCTGTTCCGACCCCAGCAGCAAAAGAAGCAAAGCAGCAATAGAGGGGGAGCATGGAAAGATTCTGGGTCTTCCCATTTTACAAGCATCTATGTGTTTTCTGCAAAACAGAGTGCACCAGTTATGGGCACATACATCTCTTCAGTAAAGTCTTTGCCCTTCTGAGGTGTTTTAGCATTAACTTTGGTGTTGTGAGGCTCTTTTTTGCTTCTCACCCTGGAAGTGGGTTTGAAAAGGGAACAGTGAGTTGTGTTTTTTTTAAAAAACACTGCTTTTATAAACCATCCTTGGTCCTTTCCAGAGTTGGTAGGTTTTTGGCAGCTAAAGAAGTCATTCCTGGCATTTGTGTACCCTGCATCCCAGCCTCCTGTGCCGGAGCCCTTTCCTTTCCGCCTTCTCGCGGCTGGGTGCCTGTGCATACCTGCCAGCACACCAGCAGATGTTGGCTGTTTTCACTGGCTGCTGGTGTTTGTTTTTCCAAGGGAGGTTAGGTGGAAAGAGGAGGATAACAGGATACTGGGTGTTTTTTTCCTAACTGCTGTGGAGGAGACTGTTTCACCTCTGGCTAGGAGAGCTGCCTGGGGCTGGGAGCAGAGCTATGGCACTGGGGGCCTGAGGGAGAGTGTTTGTATCCCCTATGAGAGGGCTGGATTTGTCCTTTAGCCTGTTTGTCATGAAACCTTAAAAAACTTCCGCAGGAGAGGGTTTTTTTTATTTGGGTTTTACTTTGTAGCCTCAAAATAGGGCCAAGCTGTTTATCCAATGTCCCCAACACTTTACCGTTATTAATAACACAGAGCAAATAAAATCCTCCCATACCACATCCTCCTACCAAATGCTGGTAACGTGCTGGTCAAATGCTGGGAAATGCTGGTCACAGCTTTTACAGGGTTTGCCCTCACCTCTCGTGGTACCGTCACATCATGATCCAACACCTTCCTGTGAAACAGCCAAGTGCTACCGGAGCTGGATGCTGGCTTCAGCAGGTCTCCAGCCCGATGTGCACTGCTGGTTCAGCTGCTGCAGCCCCTCCTGCTCTTTTTCCAAGAGGTTTTTTTGCAGTCGCAGCCTCTTACAGAGGAAGGATTGCTGCTGTGTGGCCCTGGGGACTCTTGGTGTCCTGTCCTGTTTCTACAAGAGCTGCTGCACGCTGTGGTCCTTGATGCATGAGGGCATCTTCATGAGCCCTCGCACTCCTGGCTTGCTCCCCACCACATCTCTGCTTTCCTGTCACCTAGGGTACCATAGCTGGGACCCCTCTGCCCTGGGGCCTGTGCAGCACCCTGCACCTGCCCATGGATGCTGGGTGCATTGGGGAAGGGAAAGAGCAGCCTCCTCTCCCCAAAACGCTCAACCTGTGCCCCAGGGGAACTTCTGATGGGGAGGGAGAGGTGCAGGGCGGAGATACCAAATCTGCTTCTGGTGCTGGGACCACATTGCTGGCTCTGTAGCTCTTACAGACAGGAGGGAAGAAGAGGCTGGTGTTGTTTGCCAGCTTTTTTTTAAGTCTCCTGTCCTGCCAGTGAGTGGCAGGATGCTGCCTGCACGGTCCTTGGCTGGGTGCTGGCCTTGAGCACTGCCCGGGAGCTGGGCCAGGTCCTGCCCTGGCTGTGTGTGCATCCCAGTTCCCTGTGGCTCTGAGCCCAGAAACAAGGGCTCTCTGTATCCCATCGTCTCCGCAGCGCCTGACACCAGCCAGCTTCTCCCTCTGCTTGCGGCTTCCTCCATCCCTCTTTCTGTGTCATTTGACATCACCCTGTTTTCAGGGAAGAAAGTAAGAGATGTAGTTCACATTGCCCCTCCTCATGCTGCAGATGACTGCGTGCGCCTGGGCTAAAGCCCCTGTACAGGACATCCTCCTGGCATATTTATATTTGCATCCCAAAGCTGTAAGCATTTTCAGGGTCAGATTTGCCTTATGCTTTGTGGGATGGGCAGTATCCTGTAGGGTCCTGGGCTCCCACTCACTCAGTGGGAACAGTGAGTTGTGTCTGTGATTGCTGGGGCGGACTCGGAGGACTTGCTTTTAATGCATGAGCTGCCAGAAAATGATTGCACACAGACCTCTCCGCTTCTTAGATCCTACAGATGGGAGACATCCATGTTTTTCCTTGCTGCAGGACCCTTGCCTCATGGTGGAACAATCCAGAGCAGGCAGAGGCAGCCCAGGGCTCCTTTCTGACAGTCTCAGCCTGCTTGGGTGCTCAGGGTTGGCATCAGAGCTGTCCCCAGTGCAGGAACCAACACATTTGGTGTGAAGGACCTCAAAGGGAGGACAGCCACACTGGCCACCATGTGCCAGTGGTGTGTCTGGCAGTGGCTGAGGGAGCACAGCTGGGCACAACGTTCCTGTGGCTAGGCACTGAAAATGGCGTTTTTACCCTCTAGGATAAAATTAGCTGGGTCCAAACCAATTGCAAAGCCTTTCCCTCCTCCAGCTCCCTCTGAAGGCCAGGGAGTGGATTTTGGAAGGAATTTGGTCACACAACATCCATGTTGGGGCACAGATACTTGAAAAATGCTTCCCCTAGTCATTCCTGTCCACATGCAGCATACACACAAGAGTTCAACCGAGTGGAAAATATTCTTCTGTTCTGCCTTTGGTTCCAACTCTGATGTTCTTCCAGGGATGAGCATCCTGGTGTGTCACAGCTGATGCCCCTTTGGGCTCATCCCAGTCCCAGGGTGAGACCCATCTGTCCCAGAGCTCCTGAATGTGTTTTCCTTCTTTTTCCCTGCTGAGCCAGGATCTCTGCCAAGGATCTGAAGAACATGCTGTCTCAGGTCAACTACCGAGTTCCCAACATGAGGTTCCTGCGGGAGAGACTTACGCGGAGTGTGTGACCCCTCCACTCTCCTCCTTCTCCCTGGAGACCTTCAGCAGCCTTTTGCCTGCCTCTGAGCAGCATCTGGTGGTGGTTAAACTCCCGTGGCGGGTTTGCATATTGCAGAGGCTCTCAGCTTTTCCCGGGAGGGCCCCCACCCACGGCAGCAACTGAAGAGGTGCCAGCTCCCACTGGGTGCCGCACCCTGGCCTGTTTGTGGCCAGCACCCTCTCTTCACCCCACCCTGCCTCCCCCGCTCCCTGCATTGCTCCTGGCTGCAGTTGAGGGCTTTGCCTTGGTGGGGTAGAGTGCAAGAGGACAGGCAGCAAGGTCAGCTGGTCCCACATCCCAGGTCCTGCATCCAGCTGCCACCAGGTGAAGGGTGGCCAGTGCTGCCAGCATCAACTGCAGACCCAGGAATGGAGAAGGGTCATCTTGTGGCAACTATCCATTTCCACCAACGATGAACTCTGAGGCCAAGGAGCAATGTGTCTGAAGGAGAGCGCATGCTTTGCGTCTTGCAGTTGCCAGCCAATTCAGAAGCTCTCTGCAAACAAAAAATAAAATGATCCTTTTGTAACTATTCAAGTAAATGATACCAGTTTTCAGTCAGCACTGTGATGCCTTTATGTGGGTGAGCTTAGGGGATCACGTAACTTGGTTTAGGATGCGCCTCTGTCCTGGGCACTGTAAGTCCCACTGGCCCAAGCAGAGATGGGCAAACGTAGCAGGCAAAATCTGGCTGCGTTTTGGCCTTGCCTTCCTCCTTTTCCCCCAGGAATCCTGGTGGGAGGAGACATTCCTCAGGCCATGCTGTGTTGCCTGTGGCCCCTGTAAAACTTCTTGGGTTTTTTCACCATAGGATGTGGAGCAGAGGAATGGGGATATCACGTATGGGCAGTTTGCACAGCTCTACCGCAGCCTGATGTTCAGCGCCCAGAAAATGGTAAGAGCTGAATTCTCCAGGGCCAGGGAGGGGAGGGAGAGACCACGTTTGTTACTGGGCTTTCCCTCTTAATTGCCTTTTTAACCCTGCTGCCCTCAGCTTATAGCTCTTTTCTCCTGCCTCTAGGCCAGGGATGGCAGGGAGCAGAGAAGTTATTGCTTTGGGCTGGTTGCCATGAGGCTGCTTGGGCTCGGGGGTGCAGGCAGCGGATGAGCAATGCCTGTAAGGGAAGCCGAGCTGCACAGTGCTAGTTTGCTATCCCTGTTACCTTCTTGATCAATTTATGCTTTCACATACATTGGTGAGATTCAGTGCAAACCTAATGCTTGTGCTTCTTCTTTTGCAGATGGATGTCCCATTCCTAGAAAGGTGGATAGTTCTCTCTGTTTACTGGGGAAGGGGCTGTTTTCTTTTGCTCTGTAACTTGCTTTGGTGCCTGCAGCAGGGTGTTGGGGCTGAGGCATGCTGCACACCTCTTGCTTGCCACCACACTGCTTGTATTTTTGCTCTCTGAATAAGCAGCCTTGCTGTAGACTCTTCGGCTTGGCTCAGTAAGGGCTCTCTTTCTCCCAGGCATCCTACTGAGATCCAGGTCAGGTCAGCCATCTCCAAAACCAGTTAGTTGGGTTATGTGAAATAACAAGGCTTTGAGCCATCTCCCAGGGGTTATGCTCATGGTTGGTGCTGGTTGGCCACAGTGCCAGAGACTGCAGGCAGTGCCTGCGGTGCCATAGCCAGCTGTGCCCTTCCCTGCCCTGTGCACATCAGTCATGGTAAAAAGAGTCTGAATTTGGACGTGGAAGCTAAAGAGTGAAAGACTTGTTATCTTGTCCAGGTAATTCCCTGTGATTTCCTCTTTTTTTCCTATAACCATAGGAAAGAGAGTTGGCAGGAACCTCAGCAGACCATCTGGTTCTGGTTCATCCCTCTGCCCAGGGCAGCCGGCACCGCCCAGTCCGTTTCTGGGTTTGTTGGTGTTAGTCCCCAGCATGGCCCTGTCTGCTGTGGCTTGTTACGGTCATGGCGAAATCTGTTGAGATAATTGGCTACTAATGATTCCCTCCTTCATACTTTGCCCTGCCCCTTGGGTCCACATGCTCTGCATACCCTTAGCTCTGTGCTGTCTACAATCACTCCATGACTGCCCTGCATCTATTCATTATAGTTCTTTTCAGACTTGCACAAGCCAAACCCTCTCTTTGGTTTTTTTTTTGTACAAATCAGTCCTTCTGATGATTTTTGCTGCCCTTCACCAGAGTTTCATGTTGTCATACCCTTGGCAGTGTGAATTCTAGGCTGCTCCTGGAGCAGTCCCCGACTCTGGGATGCAGACATATGATCTTGGCTGCTTTGTGTTTGCTACCATGCCCTTCTTGGCTCTCTCTGCACATCCCACTTTGCTCTTGCAGTTCTGCATGCTTAGGGCATGTGTGGTTTGCGTGTGCCATGATGGCTGCAGATGGCATCTTGCATGATGACTGTAATAATTGATCATGACATGCTGTACGAGTGACTGAAGCTTCTCTTTCTCTACTTTCAGGGGTGGAGAAAGGTCTGAACACTTCAGGGTGTCGCTGAAGGAGTTGCAGAAGTTCTTGCTTGAATACCAGAGGGTGAGCTTGACACAGGCCCAGGGGCAGGCACCGGTGTTGGTAGGGATCCGGTACTCCAAGGGTAGCGTTGCCATGGATGATTTGGTCTTGGGCTGCCCTGCCTGGCATGGCCACAGCTGGAACACACTTTTCCTGCAGCAGGACATGATGTCAGGGGTAAAGCTGCCCGCAGCCAGGCAATGCTATTCAGAAAAAGGATCAAGAGCAGAGGATCTGAGAGGGGTGGAGGTCCCAAGAGGTAGGAACTGGTCAGTGGTAATTTACCTGATCCTGCAACCTCCACTAGTACTGAAGGTTTGCAGCAGCTGAAGCATCATGGTCCATTCTGTCTGCTCCAGAGGTCCCAGCTGCTCCTGAGGAGCAGCTAATCAATTTGATTGCTTATCTGTCCATTTAAAAACAATCTTGGGTCATTCATCAAGCATAGCATGTACACTCGGACATACTTGCAGCGTTTGGAGAGAGAGCGGGCAAACCCTTTATTTTGCCTCTTTCTGGGCTCCTGTCTTGTTTCTGGTCTCCTCCTCCAAGAGGACAGGGATGGCTCATGAAAGCATTGCCATGCCTCACCAAGAGCCATGGGGCCTCCTGCCTTGCACCCTCCTCCTCCCACCGCCTCCGTGCCTGTGGTCTGCAGCGAGTGGGATGTTAACCAGGGAAGGGCCACAGCTGTTTTGTTGGCCTAATGAAAAACACTTGGGGAGAGAGGGAAGCAAGAGGAAGCAAAGTTGGTTTCTGCTTCTGAAGGAGGAGTGTTGGCAGATGTCTGTAAAGGAGCTATCAGGGAGAAAAATGCATGGTACTGCAAAAATGAAGATCACTTTGAAATAGCAGATTTCTGCAGTTGTGTGCTATCTGGCATTTGTGCTGATGGTTCAGTTCCTGGTATAGATGATCTTGCCTTAAAAACTGCCTCTTTAATGGTTAAAGCTTCTAGCTGGATGAGCTGCACGTGGTTTTGAATAATATTTTCTGAAATGGTTCCTTTTTTTTTGTCTCTCTTGGGGTTTGCAGGAGCTCTGGGCTGCAGATGCCCTTCAGGTACAGGAATTCATGTTCAACTTCCTGAGAGACCCTTTAAGGGAGATCGACGAGCCTTATTTCTCCCTGGATGAAGTAAGACACCTTAACACTAGCATATACGAAGTGTGGTGGAGCAGTGTGTGACATCCCCAGTGCAGTGTGCTGTGGTGTGACAGCTCTGCTGTCCTTGTCTTCACTGTGGGGTGGCCTTGCTTAAAGGATCTTGGCTCCTGTAAGCTGCATTGCTGTATGAGATGAATGTGGTGGGTTACCATGTTGCACAAGTGCTGAGTGATGAAGGGAACGACTTCTGGGCTCTACTTGTGCTGAATGTGTACAGCTGGGAGTGCTGCTCAGGCAGATAATTTGGAGGAAAGGGGCTGCATTCAGCTTAATGCCCTTTTGCAGCATATAAGGCTCATTCCAAAGCAAGAAGAGCTGAAAACAGTCTGTGCTGAGCTTAGAAAATAGCTACCTGCTCAGTATTAGCTGCTGACACAGAGGGTGAGATGTATGTGATGCTTAACCACAGTACACGACTCCTCCACATCATTAACACGCTTCTGTTTCTTCTTGAGCAGTTTCTCACCTTCCTGTTTTCCAAAGAGAACAGCATCTGGAACTCACAACTGGACATGGTGTGTCCGGAGAACATGAACAACCCCCTCTCCCATTACTGGATCTCCTCCTCACACAACACGTAAGGACTAGGGGATGGTTCTCTCCACCCAGCCGCTCCCAGCATCCCCTTTCCCTGTGCCAGGGTGGGATTCTCCTGATTTTGCCCAATTCCAGTGAATAGATCAAGTAGATTTTTCCAAGCCAGAGTCGGTACAGCAGAGACCTTCCTCTTGGTGCCCTAGTCCTCCCTCATCATTTAACCATCAGTAGTTTGCTCAGATGTTGTCAGCAACACACACATCTGCACGGACTGTGCTTTCAGGTCCCAGGCTGTCACTCTGTTGTTTTGTTGATGTGTTCTCTCACGTGAAAGGTACCTGACGGGGGATCAGTTCTCAAGTGAGTCCTCGCTAGAGGCGTATGCCCGTTGCCTGCGCATGGGATGCCGCTGTATTGAATGTGAGTACCCGGAGCCAGGGCTTCTGTTTCCATCATCACTGTAGTTTGCGGTGGCTGGGAAAGCTTTGCATGGAAGGCAGAGCTGAAAGTTGACATGTCAGTGCCAGTATTGTCACCATAATGTGCTGAAAGGGCTGAGGCCATTTGCTTTGTGGGACTAGGGTTTACATGCCTGAGCTTTTGGTCCCCCAGGAAGATCTTGACTTTCACCTCGCTTCCTCATGGTCATCCAGGGTGGTTCCTGGATGTGCTTAGTTCAGCCCATCTCATGTCCACATCCAACGTGTATTCCAGCCTTTGAGCTAAGTCTGCTCTGTGATCTCTTTCAGTGGATTGCTGGGACGGTCCTGATGGCATGCCAGTCATCTACCATGGACACACCTTAACCACCAAGATCAAGTTCTCTGACGTTTTGGTCACTATCAAGGAGCATGCCTTTGTCACTTCTGAGTGAGTACAGACCTGGACTTCAACTGGCAGAGCTACCAGGAAGGCAAAAAAAAATGGTAGAGCCAAGGCTGCAACAAAGTGAAGCTCACCGTTATGGTTCAGTGCAAGACATCGTGCCTAGGCTTCTGTGGAAAGAAAGTGTGGTGTTGTGTCTCCCAGCTAAAGGGAGATTTCTTCCAGTAAAAAGTTGTGGGAGGAAAGGCTTTGCGTAAACCCCAGTATTCTGACAGTCCTTCTCCACTCTTTGCTTTGCCTGCAGCGATGGGACACTGACACCTTGCTGCAGGGTGGTGATGCTGGATGCTTAGGACAGCACAGGTTGCTTTTAATGCAGACTGCGCTTTGAGGGCACAGAAGCCAGATTTTGAAATGGAGCTCAGAAAGCATTGGTTCCGTCCAGACACAGTGCTGGTTCTCACAGCTCTTTTTCCTTCTCCTAGTTTCCCTGTCATCCTGTCCATTGAGGACCACTGCAGCATTGCTCAGCAGAGGAATATGGCCCAGAATTTCAAGAAGGTCTTTGGGGACATGCTCTTGACCAAACCTGTTGATATTTCTGCTGATGGCCTTCCCTCTCCAAACCAGCTCAAGAGGAAGATTCTCATCAAGGTGAACTCCCTTCCCTAAGTGAAGAGAATGGGGGCAGATGGAGTGAGGCTGTGGGACCAAGGGCTGCTGTTTCCCTCTGGAAGGGATTGGTCGGCAGTGCAGGGTTGGAAGTGGAGACCTGATGCTAAAAAGCAATTGGAGACAAGGAGCTCTCTTGCTTCAGAGGGGCAGCTGGGAAATGAGCTCATCAGCTGGGTGCTGCCTTTCACGAGAGCCTGGGAGATGATGTTGTTTCTGCTGTGGGAAACACCTCTGGGAAGAAAGGGTGGGGTCTTTAGTGCCATTTGATTTTCTCTGTGGTGTGGGTCTTACCTTGGACTTTTTAGTGTGGAGGAACCCCCTGCAGCAGACTTGGAGTCTTAGGGTTGTTCACTGGGATATCCATGCTGCTTTTTGAGTCCCCTCGAGGTGCCTGACCTGCTCTCTCATCCCACAGCACAAGAAGCTGGCAGAGGGCAGTGCTTATGAGGAGTTACCCACATCTGTAATGTATTCAGAGAACGACATCAGCAACTCCATCAAGAATGGGATCCTCTACCTAGAAGACCCCATCAATCACGTACGTCTCTACCTGCCACTGTCACCCTGGCCCTGCTCTGTGGGCTCCATACATGATGTGGTAACTCTGTAAGACACTGTGGTGCTGGAAGGAAGGGCTGCAGGGCAAATGATTGAAGAGGATGTTGGTGTCTCATGTTTCTCACGAGCCTCTGAAGGCTGGGGGAGTTTTTATGCTGGCTCTCTCCTGTGCTTTTCCCTAGGCATCTCCTGTGGGCCTTTGTTAGAGGCAGAAGGCTGAGCTAGAGGGAGCTCTGGGCTGATGCACTGCAGCTGCTCTTGTGTAATCCGTATAGCCTGTTATCTGTTGCTGCAGTAAGTTCTAGTGATGGCCTGCGTTTCTAGACCTGCCTGCCTCCTACTGAGTGCCTACACGCTTAACACCCCTAAACAAGCATTCTGCTTTGTAAAGCGCCGAGCATTCATTTTACTGTGTGCATTTACTTATAATCAGTCCACTTCTTCAGCTGCTCTGCTTTGCTGAGGATCTGTCAGGCAAAGTCACGTGTGAACAAAACAGGTTTTGGTAAAATAGGAAAGTGCCATGGTAAAACCTCATAATCATCTCCGATACCCTCATCTCTGAGAGCCCCATGCTGAATCCATGCAGAGTGTTTTCTTTTTGCATTGATTTGCTCTTCATTTGGTCATCTCCTTTCAATATATATGGGGTTGTTTGCAGTGTGATATGCAGTCACTTTGTGTGTGAGACCTACCACACAGTTTTTTTGCTACTGATAAATCCATGCTTTGGATCTGGGGGATGTCTTGGGAGCTCCTATGACTCAATTGAAATCAGTGTTGCTGGTGACTGTCCTTCACAAACCCGATCACCGTTCACTGCTTGTGCTGATCAAGAAGAGATGATCCCATGGATGGGTGGTGGGCCAGTGTGGGACTTCCTCCAGAGGGTTTCTTTGCTCAGAGTTTGTTTCCTTGCAGGAGTGGAACCCACATTACTTTGTCCTGACCAGCAGCAAGATCTATTACTCTGGGGAGACAACCAGTGATCATGCAAATGAGGATGAGGAAGAGCAAAAGGAGGTGAGGGCTTCCTTGTGTGACGGTGGATTGTTCCCCTAGAGCTTAAAGGGCTGAGCTTCTCCACTACTTGCTGTCTTCAGATCCTGTGGTGGGAATGGTGCAAGCTGCTTCAGAAACTCTCTGGTCATGGTTGGAAGACCACTGAGCAGAGCAGCCCCTGGCACCTCAGTAACCTACAGTGGTGGCATTTTCTCTGCTAGGTGAGCAATAGCACAGAGCTTCACTCCACGGAGAAGTGGTTTCACGGCAAGCTGGGAGCAGGACGTGATGGGCGGCACATCGCAGAGCGGCTGCTGACAGAGTACTGCATCGAGACAGGGGCCCCTGACGGCTCCTTCCTCGTCAGAGAGAGCGAGACCTTTGTTGGAGACTACACCCTCTCCTTCTGGTGAGAGCCACAGGCATGAGCCTGCTGCTCTGTCGCTCCTGGGGTAGTCTTCACCTTGCCACTATTTTCAGTCGTGAGGACCCATGCCCTAGTGCTCTACGAGCAGTTTCTCCCCTTTTTCTGTGCCCTGGTATTATGTCAACTCACTGTCACAGTGCACAAAGGTGACGTCCTTTGGGACCCCTGCACAGCGGGTCTTCTGTGGGGCACGGATGCTGTGTCCAGGCTGGAGCTGTGCCTGCGAACCTTTTGCAGGTGTGAAATCTCCATGGATGACCCTGGAATACTCTCTCCCTCTTCCGCAGGCGCAACGGGAAGGTGCAGCACTGCCGGATCCACTCACGGCAGGATGCAGGCAGCCCCAAGTTCTTCCTGACAGACAACCTGGTGTTCGACAGCCTCTACGACCTCATCACTCATTACCAGGAGGTGCCACTGAGGTGCAATGAGTTTGAGATGAGGCTGACAGAGCCAGTACCACAGACCAATGCCCATGAGAGCAAAGAGTGAGTGCATGTTTGGGAGGAAGGTCATTTATGTACACTGGGCAGGTGGGACCCCATGGGAAACCTTCCCGGGTCTTGCTGCCATCCTTCCTTCCTTGTTGGGGCTCCCTGTGTCACAGCAACCATGTTGGCCAGCTTGGTTGTTGGTACAGCTGGTTGTATTGGAAGCTCAGTGCAAAGAAAGGAAATACTGGACTTGGTTTGGATGCCCTTGTTCCTGCCTGTCCCACAGAAAGGAGAAGACAGCCCTGTTGCAGTGTTACATATATTATGATCTCTGCTCCCTGTCCCCCTTTTGAGGATTCAGGCAGCCTTTTGTGGGCTGGAGGGGAAGCCATGTGGCACAGCAGAGGTGTGGGATAAGCAGTATGTACCGAGACCCATGCACAGTGACGTGTCTTTTCTGGAAGGTGGTACCATGCCAACCTCACCCGGGCCCAAGCCGAGCACATGCTGATGAGGGTGCCACGCGACGGAGCCTTCCTGGTGCGCAAGAGGAGCGAGCCCAGCTCCTACGCCATCTCCTTCAGGTGCGTCCCTGGGGGAGGGGTGGTGGGCTGGGATGCTGCAGTGTGATAAAGGGCAGGAGAGGGCCCATGAGCCTGCCATGAGCCCTGCCACAGCTCTTCTCACTTCTAGATGGCCCGGGGTAAACCTTACAACCCCCTGAAAACCATTAAGACCCCACTCTTCCTCCCAGCTCCTAATTGGAGTTGGCTGTGCTCAGTACCCAGCCCTGGGGGTACCTTTTGCTTGGGTGATTTTATTTTGGCAGAGACTTTCTCTTGGCAGATGCCAAGTGGCTTCTCTCTGTCTTTCTGCATGTCAGGGCGGAAGGGAAGATCAAACACTGCCGAGTGCAGCAGGAAGGCCAAACCGTGCTGCTCGGCAACTCCGAGTTTGAGAGCCTGGTGGACTTGATCAGTTACTATGAAAAGCACCCACTGTACCGCAAGATGAAGCTGAGATATCCGATCAATGAGGAGACGCTGGAGAAGATAGGAACAGCGGTGAGTGTGGGCGGCTGTTGGAAGAGCCATGCCAAAGGATGGTGCACATTCTGAGCTGGTGCCTTGAAGTAGTGTTGGGCTTCATGTCCTATTGGAAACACTTATCGGCTTGAGTGAGATATATTGCTGCCCCTCTGACCCAGGCCAGCAGGGAGTGTGAGCTTGGGTTCTGTTGGCTGTGTGCACCGTCATCTTTGGTCTTGTGCCTTCCCTAGGGTGTTCCCCTACCTCCTGAGATAGGGGATGTGTCCTGCAGATCCACGCTTGTCACCACTAGCCCTTTGCTTTGACAGGAGCCGGATTACGGAGCCCTTTACGAGGGACGCCACCCTGGGTTCTACGTGGAAGCCAACCCCATGCCCACCTTCAAGGTACAGTCTCACTGCTTGTCGTGAAATGCCCTGTAGAGCCTGAGGATTTAGCAAGTGTCTCTCTATTTTCCAAGAGCTGTATTGTTTTGCACAGTCATTTCTAGACCATGCTGTGGGTTGAGTCTGCAAGTTCCCAGGCTGGGCTGCCTCTTGTTCTGAACTCTCCAAACTAAATGCATTAGTGGCTCCAACCCAAATGAAAGTACCTTGCAGGGCCATACTACACTGGTTTGGCATAAATGAGGGCCTCGATTTGTTTTGTACAAGTCGCTAGGGTCTGAATGCCTCTGGCAGTAGAGTTGGATGCTGCTTGCACACAACATGCCTCACCGCACCTCCAACAAACACATCTGACAGGGAGGCAACCTCTCATCCCATGGGCTTGTTGTCCATGTGACAATCCAGTGCCTGTCCTCACGGGTCCCCTCCCCGTTGCAGTGTGCTGTCAAAGCCCTGTTCGACTACAAGGCGCAGCGGGAGGACGAGCTCACCTTCACCAAAAACGCCATCATCCAGAATGTGGAGAAACAGGAAGGAGGCTGGTGAGTTGGTCCTGAGCCTCTTTTTTCCCTCAGGGACACAGTAAACCTTGGTGTCACTATCCGTACAAAGGTGTGTCCTCTCTGGGGTTGGGTCCATTTGAGGATTGCCCGTAAGCTGGACAGCCCCAGAGCCTCATGAACCCTAAAAGCATTTGATGGAGGAGTTGTCTGTCCGCTGTGACACCCAGCCAGGATGCTCTGGGATCTTGTGGCAGGTGCTGACACTGCACCTTTTCTCTTTTTCAGGTGGAGAGGGGATTATGGTGGCAAGAAGCAGCTGTGGTTCCCTTCCAACTATGTGGAAGAAATCACTGGTCCCAGTAGCCTGGAGCCAGAGCGGGAGGTGAGCTGGTGCCCAAGTGGAGCGCAGAGGGGTGGTGGTGAGGAGTGCAGGTGCACAGCCCCCCCCGCTCAGCCAGGCTGCCCAGCGCCATCCTGCCTGTGCTTCATTCCCAGCAGCACCTGGATGAGAACAGCCCCCTGGGAGACCTGCTTGGAGGTGTCCTGGATGTGCCTTCCTGCCAGATCGGTGAGTGCCAGGGAGGGTGCTAGAGCCATTTGAAGAAGTTCTAGGCTGAAGGGCTTTGCTCTCTGTCTCTAGGCACCCCTGTGCTGCAAGTGAGCGTGTGGCTATGTTGTGTTCTTGCCATGTGGTGACGCACTCTGCTGCTGCTCCTGGCACAGTGGGTACCTCAAGTTTTGGGGCAGTCTAAGTACAGCTGAGACGTTCCCAGGGTTGTGATGAGGAGCTGCTCCAGCATGCCTTGAACCTGCTGTCAGGGTGCAGCCACCCCATGGGCAAGGGAGCTCAGATTGATTTTATAGGCTTCTTTTCTGTAAGGACTTTCCCCTCCCTTGTGGTCCAGCCTCCTTGCCAGACTGCCCCAGCCTCTGGAGTTCCTGGGCGCTGACTGCGCTGAGTCCAGTCTGCAGCTCTCCACTGTCCCTCTTCTCCCCAGATGACATTGTGCTCCGGGTAGCTGTTCCCACCTGGGCACTTCAGAGCAGAGTGAAGAAGATGCCGGAAGGGGAGGTAGAGGGTATTACAAAGGCCCTGTGGGGCTGCTTAGCCCCCTCAGGGTAATTCTGCATCCTCACCTATCACATCCTGGGATCCATGTGTTGCCTCTGATGACCAGAAATGGGAGCTTCTCATAACTGAAGAGTCCCAGAGCAGCCCTGAGAGTCCATCAGTGTCTGTCTTCTCTTTTCTTTCCTTCCTGTGTGGTGTGAAGGACTTGGCTCAGCATCTTCTTGTGACCTTGCCCTCTGCTCCCTCTCCCCACACAGCCATCCGCCCCGAGGGGAAGAACAACCGCCTCTTCGTCTTCTCCATTAGCATGGCCTCGGTGTCGCGCTTGTCCCTCGATGTGGCAGCCGATACGCACGAGGACTTGCTGGACTGGGTGAAGAAGATCCGGGAAGCCGCCCAGACGGCTGATGCACGGGTGAGTCCCCTTGGCAGGGGAGGCATCTCCTTGTCAAGTCCTGGATTTTCCAGGAGCCGAGGAGCAGGTGGATGCTGGTGGGAAGGTGTTGACGTGCGAGCCTACAATAACTGCTAAGCAGTTACGAAGGTGATAATGCCAGAGTAATCTGATAATATAGCAAGGGGTGGTGGCTGTGCATTATGGGTTGAGAGGCTGGGCATCTGGGAAGACTGGTTTATCGGGAGGGTGTTGCAGCCTTGGGTGCTAAGGAATCTCTACCCTTGGAGGGTGGCAGGGCTCAGCTGCAAGGCCACAGCTGCGGTGTAGTGAACTTGATTATCCAATGTTGATGCTCCCTGACACCTCTCTCTGCCTCTCCTGGCAGCTCTCTGAAGGGAAGATGATGGAGAGGAGGAAGAAGATTGCCCTGGAGCTTTCAGAGCTGGTGGTCTATTGCCGACCTGTGCCCTTTGATGAAGAGAGTGAGCATCTGCTGGTCTGATGGGCACCGCAAACAGTCACTGTGATGTTACAGACCCCATAGTGGGCTCCGAGGCATTGCTTTGGCTACATCTCAGCAGAGGGCAAGCGCCCAGAGCAAGTTAGAGCCAGTTTACATTGGAGCTTTGGAAATGTCCTTCTCCAGAGGGTGGAAGCTCCCTTCCCCATTGCTCTGTTGCTGGGATCTGTCACCATCCAGAGCAGCTGCTGTGGGAATGGGGCTGGGGAGCATAGTGCATGGTCACCGAGGGTAGTTTTGATGCTTTCAGCTATTGGTGTTGGGCACCCAGCGAATACTCACCAGGGCAGAGCAGGGTCTGCA
The DNA here is from genome assembly GCA_013389865.1 of Piaya cayana. Lineage (NCBI taxonomy): Eukaryota > Metazoa > Chordata > Aves > Cuculiformes > Coccyzidae > Piaya > Piaya cayana. Next base: position 5,330 of record WAAB01015175.1, on the reverse strand, counting down.
CAGTGTGATGTGGCTGAGCTAAGGGAGGAGAGAACAGTGTTGGAGAGGGACCCAGCATGGTTGAAGTGTCCATAAAGGAAATGTGCTCGTGCTTATGCTCTGCCATGTCCTCCCAGAGATCGGCACTGAGAGGGCCTGTTACCGAGATATGTCCTCCTTCCCCGAGACCAAGGCAGAGAAGTACGTCAACAAGATCAAAGGCAAGAAGTTCCTGCAGTACAATCGCCTGCAGCTCTCCCGCATCTACCCCAAGGGCCAGCGCCTCGACTCCTCCAACTATGACCCCCTGCCCATGTGGATCTGTGGCAGCCAGCTGGTAGCACTCAACTTCCAGACACCAGGTGAGGGCAGCAGGCAGGGAAGGTGGGCAGGCTCTTGGGATACTCTGTGTCTCCTCCTAGCCTGCACCCATGCTAGCCTGGTCCTGGCAAATGGGGCATCTAGGAGGGAGTCCACGGTCTCCATGCTGCGTGCAGGGAGCAGGACCCGGTGTTGATATCTAGGCACGTGGTTGCTACAGCTGGTATGAGCTCCAGAGGGCTGGAGTGACCCAGGCTGAGCCAGGAGAGTGTGGTGCTGTGAGAACAAGATGAAATGGAGAGGAAGCAGGGATCTCTTCGGATGTCCCTGGCAGCATGCAGAGCAGGCAGGGGATGTACCAAAGGGAATAGTGCAGCCCAAGCCATGGGACACCAGCTGGTTGCAGGGTCTGAGTCAAGCTTGCTGCTCTGCTCGCCTTTCCCTAGCTTCCACTCTTGCTCCTGCCCTGCAGTCCAGCCTTCCCCTTTCCCTGGCCCTTGCCAAACCCTGCTGTGAGCCTGTTCAGTTCACCAACCCACAAAAAAACCACTCACTTCTTTTTTATTTCTTGCTGGCTTTTTCATTCCTTTTGTGATTTCAAGCATCTCACAGTGTGGTTTGGTAAACACTAGAGCCAGCACAAAGAAAGCTGAATGGAGAGGGAGGAAAAGAAGAGGGTGACCCATGGAGTATTGAGTGGTTGGGCAGATGGTCCATGAGAAAGTCACCCCATGGCCCCAGCATGTGCACAGGCTGCACCGAGGCCGTGGTGCACAAGGCATTGCCAAGGGATGGGCCAGGTCCTCTGCGAAGGGCTTTGCATGAGGCAGCAATGCGCCAGGTGATCTTGCTTGTGAAAAGGACACAGGGTTTCCTCTCTCCATGTCCTGCTTGTGCTCTCCAGATAAGCCCATGCAGATGAACCAGGCCTTGTTCATGTCCAGTGGCCAGTGTGGGTACGTCCTGCAGCCAAGCAACATGAGGGATGACATCTTCGACCCCTTCGATAAGAGCACGCTGCGGGGGGTTGAGCCTCTCTCCATCTCCATTGAGGTGAGTACCTCGTCCCAGTGTGGGGTCAGATCAGTCATACCAAACTTAGGGTGATGAACTTTTATGGGGTTCCTGGCCTCTGTCTGCAGCTGCTCCTCACCAAATCCTTCAGCTCTTGCCTAAGATTGTCCTGCAGTGCATGATTGGAGAGCCCTGGCTGAAGTGGGAAATGCATGGGTGCTGCTGAGGGAAGCACCACTGACTTCCCAAGGTGTCTGTCAAGAAGCAGCAGGAGCATCCCTGGGTGCTCCCCAAGGGCCCAAGGCCCAGTGCCAGCAGGTGGCATCCATGAGCCACGGAGGTGGCATCTGTGTCCCTGGAGCTTGGCTGGGACCGTCAGAACAAGCTATGCCTTGTCCTTTCCTTGTTGCTTAATTGCTCCAGGGTCAAGGTTTCCATGTCCCCTTGCTCATGGCTCTTCTTTGGATGATGCTTGAGGTCAGAGTGGACTTTTTCAGCCCATTCCTGTGTTGCGCTGCTGGTGGGAGATACAGGAGGATGCTCATTGAATCTTCCCGGATGGTGTCAGAGCCAAACAGCAGAAGCTTTGCAGGCATATGGGGCAACTTGCCAGGCAAAGCTCCTGGAGGGATGGGATGGCTGTCATGGATTGGTGGCTCTCCCCCTAGTGTATACAAGCATCCTTAGTGGTTGTGGAGCTGAGCTGACCATTTAGTTGTGGGTTGGCAGTGTCCTCTGCAAGTCCCTTTGTCTCAAGCAGACCTTGGGGAGGAGGCAGCCGAGACCAAGCCCTTAGGTGGTCACAGGTGTCTGGCAACATGCACAAACTACAGCTCCTCTGAGGCCACCTCTGCTTTGGAGTGATCCCACCTCAGCGAGCCACTGTCCTGCTCAGGGAAGATAACCCCTCATGTCCCCTCTGCACCATTGACCCCGTATCCACCATCTCCCTAAAAACCCATGTTTTTGAAACTCCTCCTGCATCCTGGAATGCAGCTGCAAACACCGTGTGTCAAGAGCCTGTGCTGTAGCCAGTCAGTCTCCTTTAAGAGATGGGCTCAGCCTTTTGTCCTCTGGCAAAACTGCCCACTGTCCCCACCAAACCAGCTTTCACGGATGGAGAAGCCATCTCGAGCCCAGCATGACTCAAAGCACATGATCCAGCGTTGGCAGCACGTCCTTCCCCTGCAACAGCAGCGTGCTGACAGCACTCTGGAGTGACATATGGCCACTGGCAAGAGGGAACGGGGATTGCTTTCTCCTGCAAGGAAGCAGGTTGTCATTTGAGTTGAGCACAGACTGTGCTACAAACAGGAGGCAGAGCAGCAGCTCCTTTTCACCTTCAAGCCAAGGCAGGAGGGCTGAGAAGTTTCAGCAAAGAAGGGGTTGTCCAGTACAGCTCTCCAGGCAGGGGAAAGCGGCTTGGCAGGCCAGCTCCAGCTAGCAGGCTGGAGGAGGGACGCTGTGCTCCCAAGCCTGGCTGCACAGGCAACAGGCAGGAACCTGGGGCAGTTCAGCTGCCTTTTTTTATGGCTTACAAGTCAAATCAGTGATTGGTAACACCACAGTGGCTTCCAGGGGTGGGAGCTGTTTTTGTCCAAGTGGTGGGCTCTTTTGGGCTGGCTGTCAGTGCCTCTCCTCTCTCCAGTTAGCACAGCCAGGGTGATTTATTTGGAACGAAAACGTCTTGGTATGCAAACAAGTTTTTTCCTTTGCTCATGTCTCTTACCAAGTCTCTCCTGCTCTCTGCGCAGGTTCTTGGGGCCCGGCACCTTCCCAAAAATGGAAGGGGAATAGTTTGTCCTTTCGTGGAGGTGGAAGTGTCTGGGGCTGAGTACGACAACGCCAAACAGAAAACGGAGATTGTGGGTGAGTTCGTTAGCGAAGGGAAGGGAGAGGGAGACACTCCTGGCCCTGTGGGCATCACCTGTGGTGGGCAGCTGCAGGGGGACAAGAGGCTTGGGAGCAGCTGCCCATTGACAGCTGTGTTTTCTGACTAGCGGACAACGGCCTGAACCCTCTCTGGACCCCGAAGCAGTTCCACTTTCAGGTCAGCAACCCTGACTTTGCCTTCCTTCGCTTTGTCGTGTATGAGGAGGACATGTTCAGCGATGAAAACTTCCTGGCCCAGGCTACCTTCCTGGTGAAAGGCTTGAAGACAGGTAAAGTGCTCAGGAAAGCAGGGAGAGGGTGGCCCGGTGGTCCTCACCAGTCTGCTAATTGCATTGTTAGCCAGGGAGCCACTGAGGTGCGTGGGAGGATGCTGTCAAGCTCCAGGCTGGCTCAGTCCCTCCTGGGCCAGGTGAAGTCCCCAGCCAGGTAAAGGAAGGACGAAGCCATTTATTAGCATCTCTCAGGGCTGTCTGCCACTTAGGGGATGTTGGGGGAGCTGGAGAAGACCCCCTTCAACTGTGTGCTCAGAGACTGACACATCACTGCCTGTGCCAGTAGTGACACTGGGGCTGTCTGCTCTAGGTTTCCGAGCTGTACCCCTGAAGAACAACTACAGCGAGAACCTGGAGCTGGCTTCCCTGCTTGTCAAGATAGACATTTTTCCTAGCAAGGTAAGGCCGTGAGAGTATCCTGCTCTGCTCGCCCCAAGCTGGTGTGTTGGTGGAGCAGAGCTCAGCCTGGTCTGCGTGCGTGTGGGACGGTTGGGTTCATGCTGCACTGTAGTGATGCACAGAGGGCTGGCAGGATGGAAGCACTGGGCTCGCCTCCTGCTGCGAGCCAGGGTGTTTCAGGCAGGGTCGTGCCTGGGCTGCATCTGACTTGCCTGGAAATCCCTTCAGCAAAAGCTGGAGGAGGCAGATTTGCTCTGTCCCAGTGCCTGTCTGCGCTCCGGGGAAGTTGTAGCTCGGTATCACGGAGCCCAGCGGGACTGGGGCTGTCTGTGTTGGCATAAGCAGAGGGCAGGACTCTCGCAGACAGATGTTTCTTTTATTTCTTCATTTAAAACAATGCAGGGAGCCAGCAGTGGTTGTTAAGGCAGCTCCATGTTGCAAACCCCGAGACCCCATGAGCTCTGCACACTCTGCGTGGCAGCTCACAGAGCAGCCAGGGACCTGCCCTGGCTACAGGACATACACTTTGAGATCCCAAACCCTTTACTACTCTATTATTGTTGTCTGATCCAAGCAGGAGAATGGAGAAATCAACCTCTTCAGTGCTTCAGCCCTACGGGAACGAGGGGATGCTTCCACTCAGCTGCTGACAAGCAGGGGCAGAGAGGGGTCCTTCGAGTTGCGGTACCAGCAGCCCTTTGAGGACTTCCGAGTGTCACAGGAGCACCTAGCTGACCACTTTGAGAGCCGGGAGCGAAGGTACGACAGTGCTCCTTGAGCTCTTCCCAGCACAAGACACTCCCAGCCTTTATTTTCCTTAGTGGAGGCGGATAAATACAGCGTCTCAGTAGCCCAAAGTGGAGCTGCAGCCTTGTTTGCTGCATGGAAACCCTAAATTTCAGCATGCAAGTTGTGTCTGTCCTTGGTGCAATCACTGTTTTGGGGTCTGTGGGAGCAGGGGTGGGAAGAGAGAACTGCCACCCTGCAGCTGGTGGCACTTTCCCCAGCGTGGGGAACATACTGAGCCTCACGTGGGGTGGCTTTTGTCACTGGAACATTGCTCAGGCTGAGCCGTGTCACCTCTCTGTGTGTTGCCTTGCAGGGTACTGCGGAGGACCCGGGTCAACGGGGACAACCGGCTGTAGCCCCTCTCGGCGGGCGAAAGCAGCACCTCCAGTGCTTGTGAATCTCACGGCACGCTGTGAACTGGTTTCTATGGAAACGGCACTGCTATGGCCTACTTTCAGGCAGCTTTTCCAGTTTCTCTGCTGAAGGGTGTTCCAGTGGAGAACTAAAAAAAAAAAAATATATTGGAAAAAAAAAACCCCCAACCCTAAGCAACCCAAACACCCGCTAACCTTCACCACCAAGCCCTTAATGAAGCACATCAGTGTGTACAGCCTGCCAGCCACCGAAGTGAGAGACTGAACTGTTTATAGAATCATAGAATCA
>WAAB01015174.1:42676-68518 GCA_013389865.1 Piaya cayana | reverse complement strand
GGGGGGAGGGAGGAGGGGGTGCCGCGCCCCCGCCCCGCGGGGGTGGGATGGGAACGCCCGGCTGGGAGGGCGGGGAATAGCGAGGGGCGGGGGGGGTCACTGCGGGGACACGGAGGGGGCACGCGCGCAGAGGGAGGCGGCACTAAGGGAACCCCGGGGGGCGGGCGAGGAGATGGGGGAGCGCAACACGGGGGCGGCGACAGCACTGAGGGGACCCCCTGGGGGGGTCAAGGCAATGGGAGCGCTGAGGGGATCCCCGGGGACGCTAACGCCGGGGAGGGGTGGAGGAGGTGGCAGTAAGGGGAGCCCCTGAGGAGACTCGATGATCCGGTGGGTCTCTTCCAACCTGGTTATTCTGTGATTCTATGACAAGGGACAAGGCGATGGGGGCGTGGGGGGAAGCACGACACAGGGCGGTTACGGTGCTGAGAGGGGATCCCCAGGGGGGCACAAGGCAATGGGGACACCCGGTGGGTGATGGCACTAAGGGGACACCCTGGGGGGACAAGGTGATGGGGACACCCAGGGGGTGGTGGCAGTAAGGGGAGCCCCTGGGGGGACAAGGGGCAAGGCGATGGGGACACTCGAGGGGGGGTGGCACTAAGGGGAGACCCTGGGGGGGACAAGGCGATGGGGACACTCGGGGAATGGTGGCGCTAAGAGGAGCCCCTGAGGGGACAAAGCAGAAGGCGACAGGGACTCTCAGGGGGTGGTGGGACTAAGGGGAGCCCCTGGGGGGACAAGGCGATGGGGACGCAGTGGGGAGCACAACACAGGTCGCTGGCGGTGCTGAGAGGGGATCCCCGGGGGGAGAAAAGGCGATGGGGACTTCAGGGAGTGGTGGCACTAAGGGGAGCCCCTGAGGGGACAAGGGACAAGGCGATGGGGACGCTCGGGGGTGGTGGCACTAAGGAGATCTCCTGGGAGGACAAGGGACAAGGTGATGCGTGCGCTCGGGGGGTGATGGCACTAAGGGGAGCCCCTGAGGGGACAAGGGACAAGGCGATGGGGACACTGAGGGGACCCCGGGGAAGTGGCACAGACTGGGGACAGACACGGGGCTGCTCCGGGAGGGAGGAGGACCGGGTGTTGAGGTGCCTTCACTGCCTGTCCCTGGCAGCTACCGCTATCTCTAAACCTGTCTCTCTCTCTCTTTCTGTCTTCCACACAGACTCTGCACTGGTGAGAAGCGTGGAAGGTGGGGGTTTTTGCGTGAAGGTCGGTGAGTAAGTGAGTCTCGCATCTGCGAAGTGTGAACTTGCTTTATGGGGAGGTATTTCACACCTTAAGGCTGCAGCTAAGGGTTGTAAAGGCTTTAGTAACAACACACAGGAAAAAAAAAAGATTCCACAACATTAAAGTTCATTTATGACATAAACCCTTTTTATTACATGGATGGTTTAAAAGAAGAACTTTTAAAACCTTAGGAAATCTAAATCCTGAGAGTTAAACTTCAAGAGGCAAATTTCTATTTCTTTTCAAAAGTGTTCTTACACATACATGCTTCCACAGCGAAGTATTCTGGTGGAAAGACCCTGGCCCATGCTGGCCCAGTGTCACAGCCACCAAGCTGGCCTGACAGGTTACCTAGAAATTCCCTTGCCTTGGAGAGCCTTTTGTTAAAGTAAAGCTGATGTGGGCGTTGTCCTCGCCTGTGATTCCTGTTGCTTGAAGTAAACATGGCATGGTCAGAGTGTAGGTGAGCTTTGACCAGCCCTGGCTGCTCAGGTGGTGATTTCTGGGCAGTGTTCAAGGGGGAAAGATTTAATTTAAGGAAGACTAATGGCCCTGTGAATAGTCAGGATGCCATGCTGGACCCTGGCAAAAACCGTAGACAGAATAGGTAGAAAATGGCAAGCTCTTTGAGTCCCCACCTCTCATCCTCCTCAAATTCAAGCTCAGCTCAACAGCACCAGAGAATCCTACTCATAACAATGATTTGGTGAATTAAATGAAAAAAAAAAAGGGATCCCTTCTCTAGTAGTTTGGCCCATTGTCTGAGTGTGTTTGCAAAAGCCTCTGTAGCTGGTGTGTTTACACAGAAAGCCAGGCTGAGCCCAGGTAAATAATTACTGCTAAAATGCTATTACTTTCAGTAAATACAAACTAATATTTACTGCTCTACACAATATTTACTGAGGAAGCCAGATGGACAAGAACCAATGATTGTTCCCTTAGAGGATTTTGTGCCAACCGCCTGAGATAGATCTATGCATCTTTTCGTGTGTTCTCCCTGTGATGTGCCCTCTGCTGCCTTTTGACATAAGTGGTTTAGGTCACATAACCCTCTCGCTATTTGTCTCTGCATTTACCTCCACAAGATTTAAAATAAATAAATAAATAAAAGGCAGAATAAGAATAAGAAGTATTAAAATTAATATAAATGTAAGTCTACCTTGAAGTCTATTTGTGTATCTCCACAAGCTCTAAAGGGCATGATTTTGCTATTATAATTTTGCCTCTAGTGTAATCATTTCCTTTGGAGAAAAGAAAGCATAGAGTTAAAATACGGTTCAATGATCGAAGCAACATAGCTTCTTATATTATTACTTTAGATCCAGAACCGGTTCCAACAACTCCCTCTAAATTACATATGTGATTCATTAGATTACAGAAGACCCGAGACAAAAGTTAACATTGTAACACTTGTTTCAAAAGATAAAATATGTGATCCCCCCAGGAAGCTGGCTACAATAGAACACCACTGGAAACATTCCCTGGGTAGATTGGTAGCTTATATTCAGATTCATCAATAAGAAACACAAGTATTAACATTCATCCTTCTTAACCATTTGGAACAGGGAGCAATGGTTTCCCAGCACTGAGTGTTCTGCAGAGAGAAACTGGTTTCTACCTACTGAGGTTAAAGGATTAATGAATACTTGGCACATGAAAAATGAATAGTGATAGCGGGAAGAAGACCGCATGTAGACAGTGTGATAAGGTGCATAACAGAGAAACATCATGTTACACACATTACCATGCACCAAGACACAGATGAAACTCATTTCCATTGAATTTCAGATAAAATATTTTAAAACCTCAATATTTATTTTTATCATACCTAGAAATATTTTATTCATTTATCTAATATATCTAAGGAAATCATATAGAAGAGGGGTTGGCAGACTGACATTTAGTGATAAAATTTGTTCTCTGTGAGCTTCATTATGTGCTACGTTGGCTGTTTACATGGTCTATTGCCTGCTACTGAGAACTATTACCCATATGCATGAATTTGCAGGGCAGTATCTAAAGCAAAAAATATGTAGCTACATTCACAGAAGAAACATATTACATGATTATACATCAATAGATTGATACAGAAGTAGGGATATTACGCATTAGTATTTGATATATAACACAGATTTATAGAGAAATGTAGTTCTCAATCACATACTTTTATGGAAAAACTGTCCTACTAAATCATCGTCTTGGCTCACTCCATATACCTGACCCCTCTGTTTCCATTCTCATCTTGCTTAACAAAGCTGAGCATACACCATCTATTTGAAAATGTTCTGGCTTACATTTTAACACAGAAATACTTCAAAAACATTTAGTATTTCTAAAGATTTAGAAAGCCCTCACTTTTTTTCTTTTTTTTTTTCTTGAAAGAAGGAACTTTAATCACATCTCCCATTAATCAATGAATATTTTCAGTGTGCCATTTTTTCAGAAACAACAGTTAAGTTTTGAAACAGGAATCTTAACAGTGTATATCCAGTTCAAAAAGTAGGAAACCATACTTTTGGAAGCCAGGAGAACAAACTGACCCCACAGAACTTTTTCATAGCTTGACAAGTGTGTTTGTGTGCATATTTTAGGCTTTTTCCATAATCCTTCTCCACTTCTGCCATTTTGCCTACAAAGCAGTACCAGCAATTCACTTTTATCAAGTCCCATTGTTTATAGTCCCAGATGGCTCTTTCCTGTCTTCCTGTAGCTGTTGTTCTCCCAAGGGAGTTTCCTAAAACTTGCTAAAAAGGAGGTCCTACAAAATCTCCATATATTTCTCAGCCTCTCACCTTACCTGTGTTTGTCCTCCTCTGATAACAGAATTTTCTTCACCGTTCTTCCCCAATATCTATTGCCTGATTTGCATTTTGTCTTAGGTCCTAATCCAGCAAATGTGCAAATAAACAACTCACGAAAGCAATTTATTGTCTACTACTTTTAACTTAAACACATTTCAACTCTTGTTTGTTGTTATTTTTTTTAATTATTCATAAGGAATCAATCATTTTTCAAAATGGGGAGTGGCATCACCAGCAGAGAGCACATTGGAACCTCAGAACAAAAGAAAACAGAAAATCAATAGCATATTTTAACAATGCAAGCCTGAAATGCAGAAATATACATCTGAAATAAATCAGTAATGTACAGAATATTGAGAGATTTTGTCATTTAAATTAACACCAGTTACAAAAAAACCACTCTTAAGTTATCTATTGTTTATTCCATTTCAGCTTGTATTCAATATTCCAACTCAAATAAACTGGGGGAAAAAAAATCAGCCTTACTACTCAACCCAAAAACTAAATGTTTTTTTATTTGGGATGCATGGTTAAACAAAAGGTTTAACAAATTACATGATATATTTAAGAAGACAGATTGTGTTCATTTGCTGAACTTGGGGAAACCTTTGGGTTGACAGATAATCAATTCAAATACCTGTAGTTGAGGGATTGTGTTACTAATTCTTTTCACAAGCCTTTCCTTCTGGATAGAGGCATATAAAAGGTTTAATTTTTTTTTGCCAAGGAATTGACCATATCAGCACATACAGCCTTTCAAGTATAATTGTTGTCTTTCAATCCAGCTTCCTATCATCTGGCAAGTGCTTCCTTCGCTCCTTCTCCACTCAAGTTGGTGTTAAGTTCAACATGAATGTGTGAGCTTTGCATACAGCTGCTGTCAACCATGAGGCTGCAAACTTTGAGGGGGCAAGGATGTCAGCTTCTGTGTCTTTAAATCTACTCATGAAGTGTTTCAACAGCCCCATCAAATGTTAGGCTTTTTAGTCAACTTCTATGTGTCCATTAATCAAAATGGTCAATCTAAAACATGCTAGTGCAACGGACAAGTAGCACTATTGTATTTCATGTGACTCACTCAAGCATTAGCAGTAATATTCCTTGGGCTTGAAAACTACGGCTTTTGTACACCACATTTGGGGTTTTTTCTGTCCTTTATATAAACTAATTGTTCGTTCTTAGACAGATGATCGGAAAATCTTCCCTTCAGCTCACTGTCCTTAAAAAAAAAACCACACAAAAACCCACAACAAAAACAACCTAGCTCGGCACATAAATGGCAGTGTTAGTGTACACAATGTAGCCTCTCAGATATAATAACATATATAATGAAGAATAATTTGGTTACACTGCATAAAATAGGAAAGTTATAATCCAATATAATAGGTGCATGTTTTTCTCCAGGGACAGAAATCAAAATATTCAATTTGCCAGATTTAGACTAGATATGTTGCCAAGGCACATATTCTAGGAAAGTGGGGCTGCACAGTTCTTATACGTCACTCCCTCGATCTGAAAGCTCTGTGCCCTTTCTATTACCTTGGACTGAGATTGTGAACTACTTTTTAAATCTGTTTTTTAAACTTCCCTTCTTTTAGCAAGAGCCCTTGAAGGGTTACGATCTTATTTAGAAAGGCAGAAGAACAAGAAGGACAGTTCCTTATTTAGTATAAACCAACATTGGTAAAAGTTAATAAGGAGTAGGTAGTCATCAAGGAACATGCTCTGGGAAAGAAAGACATTTTGGGTTTTGCATCTCTCTGATGTTTGGTTAATGTTTTTGTATGAAAAAATGGAGACAAGTACTTCCTGGCTCTGGACATTGTGTCAATTCGATGTCCAGGAATAGAATGTGTGCTCTGGATTTTCATTTCAAAACTCTGTAGTTTGTGGCTGAATTTATGGACCTAAACATCACCCTAAGAAAATTTCTTACATCATTTTAAGTACCATGTTCCATTATCTTAGCTCCTCGTATTGAATACTGTGGTGTTTGGATGTTTAGGAGACAAAAAAAAAGGAATGTCTTAAATAATGCTTTATAAAGAGAGAGGTACTGTGTTCTCATATGAACATGCACCTCTTTTGGTTAGATAGAGACATAGTGAGGGATGATCTTTCCAAATTTTTTCTATGACTCTCACTATGTTGTGTTCAGCTCCTGGTTATTTGGCACTCCACAGTGTCTTTCTAAAACTGGTGATATCTAATTTGTTCCCTATGCATGGGTTTCATAGACTAACAAAGAAGTTCTGCACACAGAAGACCTGGAGAAGCAGTTTCAAAGCCAGAAGAAAAGTTTCAGAAATAGTTAGGTTTTGTGCATAGGACAGAGAAGTATCCTGCAGGAAGGTTAACAAAGAAACACCTTCAGATGGGCATGGATCTGTTTTTGTAGGAAACCAAAACACCTAGTAATGTCTTCTTTGCACTATTATTGTAGCAGTCTTTCATGATATCCTCAACAAGTCTTAGGTATAACAAATATTTTCAAGAAATTCTGTTTCTTCCCAGTTGTTTTTAATTCAGCAAAATTCTTTGTTCCCCATGGAAGTGTTAAATAAATTACAACAGAATAAACCTCCAAGCAAATAAGCACTTTTGTGCTTTTTCTTTATTCAGAGAATATTCCTCCTCTCTCATCTTCTACCCTATCTTCCAGATACTTACTTGTATCATTAAGACAATCACGTTGATAACTTTTGGGTTGATTTCAAGACCACACAGCTTGGCTTTTCTGGTACCAAAATCTCTTGGATTTAGGAATCCAGCCTTAAGAATGGAAAATATTCAGAATCAGACTGGAAATGTGACATATTGAAAATGTTTTTTTTCAACACTTCTGTTATTTAATTAGGCTGCCTTGAAATGCCTGAGGTTGCACCTGGGCATCATGCATATATCCATGATCATGGTGACTTCTGGCTTGTATGTTTTCTGAATCGAATGATGGTTCACAAGCATTAAGAGGGTTCATCTGGACGCAGTTATACATATTGCATTTCAGATGAGTAAATTATTTTTTTTCTTTAATTAGTTGTAGGCTTTTTAAGTGGGGAATTTCACAGATTATTAGCCATAGTTGTGCCACTGGGTATCAATCTAACAGCTGAAAAACCTAAGTGTCATATTGTAGCAATTGCTTACTTAATATCTGGGCTTGTTTCTGTGGTTTTTGGCTTTTTTAACTAAGAGAACTAGTTCATTTGAGCGACTGCAAAGCTCAGTAAATACCAGTTATCAATTCTCTTTCTAATGACAACTGATGACATGATTTTTACAAATGGTTGAGCACTTGGCAAATGTTAACCATAGAAATCGAATTATTTGAACGAAACTCCAGTCTGCCCTATTGTCACTACTGAGCTGACAGATGGGAAAAAGAGGAGGAGGTTGTGATGCTCTCCCAGAAGCCCAGGGGCACACTGCAAAATGACTGCTGAAGCTTCTTGAAAGACTGTAAGTGAGAGAAGCAGATTTCCAAAGAGCAGACATCACTTATATTTAAAAAAAGCCCCAGATATGATGACCAAATTCTCTGCAGAGCAGCCAGCACTCATTCAAGACTGATCAGTGGTGGTAAAACTGAATTTTCCATGAGGGGAGGAGGAGCTGAAGCCAGGATCAGCTGAAGCCAGGGGCAGCTGCTGGGAGAGTGGGAAAGCAGAGCTACCATAACAGCTGCCCTAAGCAGGTGGTCCAAATGCCAGCATCTGCTGCTGTCCTGGACACTGTCACCTGTCTGGGCACTGTCAGCATGGATGGGGTGCTGCGCTGCCCCAGCTGTCTGCCGCTGCAAACAGCTGCCCACTCTGTCGTTTTGCAGCAGTGAAAATCCCCCGGTATGCAGAAAAGCCTGTAAACCCCAGAATAAGAATTAAGAAGTGGGTGGTGGCAGTCTGCTGAGATCAGATCACTCAGCCTTGCCTTTCCTTACCTGTCTTTTTTTTCCCCCCCTAAATTAGTCTAATGTGTCTCCTTTGGTTTTGTAAAAAGTGACTCAAGAAGTTAAAAGTACCAAACTTCAGAAGCTTCACCCATATGTGCTGTGTGCCTCAGGCTAGACAGCACATATTGGTAGCCAGACTGAGAAGAACATTTACCACATTACCTCTTAAAAACTCACTTTTATTTTTTTCTTTTTGAGCTGGCTCCCATCCAGTGTGACACTCTAGCGTGAGCCATGCAGTGACAGCAACAGCCTCCATGGAAACACACCGGAGCTTGAGGCCAGTCATGGGGTAGAGAGAAAAGGCAGTTCCCTCCTTTTCCTTAAGTCTGCTGGATTTTTTTTTTCTCTGAACAAGCTTTCTTTTCATTTTTAAAAAGTGTTAGGAGCTGGGGCTGACTGCATGTCATCACCATCTCACAGTCCCAGCATCAGGGACCTGTACTCCTCTATTTTACATGCTGGAGCTAGGAGGGGAACCTGCCTCTGCAACCGAGACATGAATAAATCCTAGCTGCAGTGGGTGAAGGTTTGTAAGTGCTTTGGGGAGTGGGGTTCTTTTGTGGAGAGTGCCCTGCTGGAAGCCTCGGTGCTGCTATGCTAAATGTTCTGCAGACTGAACATCTCTTTTCCACAAAAAGGAGGTGGCAAAGGGAAACAGCATTTTAGAAATTCCCTTGATGACTTTCAGAACTTTATGCCCCCACTTCACCCAGGAACAGATTGATTTGGAAAAGGGGGAGTGGAGGGGGTATGTTAAGGATGTTGCTCTCTCAGTGGAGTAACTGGGGAGACTCTGATGATCACAGCTATCACTACGTCTGCCTCCTTCATCATCATGGCTATCACTATGCCTGCCTCTCCATCTTCCTGAAAACTCACTCCTCCATCTAACAGCATCATGCAAGGTTGTCTAATGCCATTATGATATAATTTGTGATATAAATCTTCCTTTAGTATTTCTGTGAATTTTTCTTTTTTTACCCCTTGAACTGCCTTGAGGTGAATCTTTCAGCCTTACTATCCACTGTTCAATGAAGACAGCAAACCAGGCAGCTCTTCAGCATTATTCCAAGTGTTTCAGCATTTCACAAACAACAGGCTAAATCTGCCAAAATTTGCAAGCCTATAGGCTAGCTTCTACTCTGCTTAACACCTAGACATCTGGATTTACATCCACAGATAATGTGACAATACCAAGTTTCTCTGCATATTGATTGTAGGTTCCCACAGTATTGAATTCATACTGTGCAGTGTGTAATACTAATTCTGTATATGGCACAGAGAGAACACCAGGTGCCAGGGATTCACCACAGCCAGAGTATTGAGCAGGGAGTCTCTTAAACTAACCAAGTAAAATGACTGAAGCCAGTTCCACAGTAGGATTTTCCCCATCTCAGAACCTAAGGAGCCTAAGTGTGGGCTGCAAGGCAGTACCTTTATGGCACTCTCTTGAGCTGAGAACCTTAGCCTTCTTTCCCAAGGGCTAAATCACTAAATCAGCTTTCTTCTTTTTTTTTTTTTTTAAATGTTGTGTCAATACCCTGACAACGTGACCTATAATACAATATGTAATAAGTAGATTTTAATGCATAATACTTTAATATAGATGCTATGAACAATAATAATACTACACAGAGGACACCTAGCTGATGTGCATCCTACCTCTCTCTTCTCCTAACACTTCTCCTTATGTTAGCTGTGCTTGCCTGAGGGACTAGGGTATTTCTGACTGAATGTGAGCTCTAGGCATTTACATCAGGACCCTTGCACTCTCTCTAATGGACAAAGATACTTCACCTTTAAGGTCTGACTCATCTCATCCTGTCACAGGTTTCTAAATTCTACTGGTATCGCCAGACATCTTTGTTGTGCCAAGCACTTCTGTGAGCATCAAGAACACATCTGGCTTCAGCATGGACTCTGCTCTTCTGACACTGGTTTGATCACCCCTCAATTCTTTGCTGTCCCAGGTATTTGGGGTGTTTGCAGGTAACACCAGGTCACCTGGGCTAATTCTACTCTGAAATCTTTCAGGCATAACAATAGGTCTTTATAAATCTGGCTACTATTTCCTTTGTTAAATTTCCTCACAAGACTCTTTGTTCCCTGATGTTTCAGACACAGGAAAACTAATTGTTCAGCAAGCCATTCTAAGGGAAGCCAGTCACCTACCTTCCTAAGTGATACTTTCTCATCTACTGAAATTACTTCTCCAAGGCCACCAAGGGCTCTGGGACTCCAGTTAACTTCTTTAATACCTATTTTAAATGTATGAGCCCAGGTCCTGGGATTATGTCAATTTGAGCATTGTGTCAGTGGTCCTGGGCATGTTTATCAAGCTGGGGATGTGGTGCATGAATTCTGTATATCTTCCCAGCATCTTTCACATCATTTTTCACCTTTTCCTTTTCCTCATCTGTCTCTCCTTCCAGGAAAGACTGATCATTCCAACATTTTTAAAGTGTAATACATTAAAAGGAAACTCTTTTTGGCTACTTTTAAAGCACTTTGTATCTCTTTAAATCACTTACACTACAACAGCAATACTGGAAAGAATGCAATCTAATTTATGTAAAGTCACCCAGAGGTTAATCAATATATGGAGGTAAATTTCCAAAAGAGTGCACCAGGAAAAAAGCAGTAAAAAGCAATTTTTTCCTTAATAGGTTTTGTATACACACCTCTCATTCTATGTTTTACAAATGTACTCAGTAATTTCTGTCTTCATTTTCTGGGAAGATTGCATGTCAGGTAGAAAGGAAGTCTGTCATTGTGTCTGTCTGAGTGGTTGCTTGCTGACCTTTTGTCATGGGATAGACAATTTGGAAGCACTGCCACCACATGCCATCACAATTGCATGGTAGACACTGTAACACTACACTTGTGTATTTCATCTACAGTGGAAAGAAAAAAAATAACCCCCAGATATCTTTCTATTTGAATAACTACTGGCAAATGTTGATAAAAAAACCTTATGTTACAATGAATCAGGCTCAGTCAACATAATTTCATGAAAGGCAGGTCTTGCCAAACTAACCTGATCACCTTCTATGACAAAGTGACTCTGCTGCTGGATGAGGGAAAGGGTGTGGATGTGGTCTTCTTGGGCTTCAGCAAAGCCTTTGACACAGTATCTCACAGCATTCTGCTATGGAAACTGTCAGCCTCTGGACTGGACAGGTGCACACTCTCCTNACTAGGAGAAGCCTGTCTAGAAAGCTGCCTGGAGGAGAAGGACCTGTGGTTGTTTGTTGACAGCTGACTGAACATGAGCCAGCAGTGTGTCCAGGTGGCCAAGAAGGTGAGTGGCATCCTGGCTTGTATCAGAAATGGTGTGACCAGCAGTTCCAGGGAGGTTATTGTCCCTCTGTACTCAGCACTGGTGAGACCGCACCTTGAATCCTGTGTTCAGTTCTGGTCCCCTCACCACAAGAAGGATGTTGAGGCTCTGGACCGAGTCCAGAGAAGGGTGACGAAGGTGGAGAAAAGGCTGGAGAACAAGTCTTATGAAGAATGTCTGAGAGAGCTGGGGTTGTTTAGCCTGGAGAAGAGGAGGCTGAGAGGAGACCTCATTGCTCTCTACAACTACCTGAAAGGCGGTTGTGGAGAGGAGGGAGCTGGCCTCTTCTCCTAAGTGACAGAGGACAGGACAAGAGGGACTGGCCTCAAGCTCTGCCAGGGGAGGTTCTGGCAATGTATCAGAAAGAAATTTTTCATGGAAAGGGTCATTGGGCACTGGAAGAGGTTGCCCAGAGAGGTGGTTGAGTTACTGTCCCTGGAGGTATTTCAAAGATGGGTGCTCAGGGACATGATTCCGTGGCAGATAAGAATGGTTGGACATGATGATCCTAGAGGTCTTTTCCAAACTGGTGATTCTCTGACTCTATGACATATGATAGCACACATCCCTAGCTCTGTCTGCATTGTCGAATGGTGGGAAAGTGAGAAAGAGCAGGGCATTTAATGTTAGTAGGGGCAAAAGTGAAAATTTTGCTCTTTGAAAAATAGCACTCCAAGGGGCCATCAAAAACTGTCCCCAGCTAACCAAGGGAGAGAACAATCTTGGAGGCTTCCTGGATTCACATCTGACTCTGGACAGCCTGAGCAGTACTGTATTGTCTCTGAAATCCATCTCTGGATCATGAGACCTTGGTGGAAGTTGTGCTTTTCTGTAAGACCTTTAATGGACACAGTCCAGGTTAATTCAAAGACCTTATTTCTCTTAGCAATACAGCGTACACTTCCTCTATTGAGACATAAAATATATGATGGGTTACACTACAGCATCTTTAGTGAGGGTTTTTAAGCATTAGTATTTACTCCAGCTAGGCCTCTGCCTGAGTCAGTATCTTGATAACCTATAAGTTCTTTACAATGTTGAATTTGTCCTTTAAAATATGAATTAAAAGCTATACTTTTATAGAGGCCTTTGAGCTATTTTAACCCCCAAATATGTCTTTCTCCAAAGCAAGTAGGAGAAATCTCTACAGTAGGGTTGAATAGCTGTAGCACACTGTGAAGACTTAAGCTTTTTATTTCAGTCTTCTCCATGAAGCTGGTTAGATGTTTAACAAGCCATCATTATAGTGGAGCAAAGGACCTGCTCAGTTTCTTGCTAGGAACAGAACACTTCTTGCTACTGAATGCTGTGTCAAAACAATATGCACACCATGCTATATGACCCCTGCTGCACTCCTAATCACTCTTTCTCACTCTCTGTAGTGTGAAGGTGGTGGCTCCACCACCACTCCTTTGAAACGTAAAGTGGGTTTGTAGTTCTGTAAATGTAATTTCTGGTGAACATCTCCACAAAAGCTGCCTAGAAAGCAGACCTGATGCAAACATTTTCATCATGAGGGAGACATACAGTGGCACAGCCTCTCACATGAAAGCAGATGTTACTTGCAGTGCTAATAAGGTAATCACAGCCTTTCTATTTCCCTTAGTCATGAATAAATCTACCCTTGACAAATAACAACCCTGTGTTCATCCAATAGTTAAAATATAATAAAAATACCAATAATAAACACTGAATTTATTAATTCTATTTTCCACATCCATTACTCGTTATTCTTGGTGCCCAAGAAAGTATTGTTTCTCTTCCTTTGGACAGATCTTGTCCATTGTTGGTGTTTACAATCTTCTCATTGTTGCTGAGGGTTCTCCTATTCCCTCCCTGTCATTGTTTAGCAAAGCTAAATGCATTTTGTTATTTTAATCTTTCCTGAAAAGTCAATCCCTTAATTAGAATCTATGATTGTGGAGTTCCACTGGGTGTCTGCAGGCTAAACACCACTAAGGCTATTTTCTTACTAATTGTGCTCAGAAACAGGACATTTGTTAGTGTTGTTGACAGCATTTTTTTTTTTAAAGACTGTTTATCTAGGTGAGAGGCAAAGGCAGATTTAATTAAATCAGAGTTTCAAAGGATCAAAGCCTACAAGGCACAGAAATCAGTGATTTTCTTGGTTGGGATTTCAAACTGCAATATGCAAAGACGAACCTAAAAACCAGGGGTTTGGGGGATGAGGACATCAAAATCTCTTTCTGAAACACAGAGATTTTAAGATTATGGTTGTGAAATGTCGATTCGATCTCCCTCCTACCAATTGCTACTGAACATCAGAAAATGTGGAAACAGTCCTCAATTCTTAATCCATCAAATACATCTTACTTGCAGAGGTAGGTGGAGATTTCGTGGGAAAAACACTAACGCCAAAACAGAAAAAGAGCCTACACTGTCCTTTCTGGCCCTTGTCTCCAGTCTTGCACACCAATCAGTCTGCAAGTAAGTTTTAGGAAGAATTTAGCTCTTCTAGCATGCAGTGGAAGAAGAATCTAAGAACACAGACATTGCAACAACTGCTTGAAATAAGTTTTGATGGTCTTCTCAGTGTGTCATTTCTGTGTACCTCTTAGGGATGTAAATTCTTTACACTCAAAATCACCCTCCAAAGCACCAAATATATCAATCTATAAAATAAATGTAGTAAAAACCTTCCTGAGGAACGTATCTTTTACCCTGCACAAACATTTAATAGAGCTTGAGTATTTCTTATACTGAGCTATGTCTCATTTGATTCAGTTTTATCTGAATTAATTATTTCAATGTCCATGAGCTATACCAGAAGTTTCATTGTCTGGACATACCTGGTAATGGAATTCTATCAAGATAAGCTCAGAGTGTGTTTCTATCTTGTTTGTCCACCATTTCATAAAGTCGGGTCTGGGGTGTGGCTTCCTCTTCAGTGCTCAGGCTGAATCCTGTTCTGTCACTCTACTATGATATCCAGGCAATTCTCCTGGGTCCTGCATTGTAATTTGCTGCCTATGTCCAGTTTGGAAACTAGCTTTTTAATGGATTTTCTTCTTCACTTGGAAAATAAGTCCTAGCATCTGGGACTTTGTTGTCCTTCCCATGTCAGCAACTGTATTATTCACATCAGTCTTAGACCTGATGTGGTCTTATCCCAGGTGACAGTTGCCAAGAAGACCACAGTAATGATTTAATTGCCAAGAAAACCACATTAATGATTTAGCTACATGGCTAATCACATCCTAGTGTTTGGATCTGTGCCAAATTACTGGCATGGATGTGAGTTGAGAACAAGTGCCTGTCAGGCAATACCATTACTGTGCCTTTTGGGATGCCCACGTCTTTCTGTGTGAGCTCCACATCAGAAGCCTTTTATATTTGGACTCAAACAAAATCCAAGTGCATAAACACAGCCTTTTGTGCTCCCTGTAGTATCTATACCACCCCTGAGTGCAGCCACTGCCCCACATCCACATTGTCCATCTCATTCCCTTCTTCCACCACTCTGTTACAGCTACCATGGCAGACTGCCTTTCTCCTCCCTGCTCTCCTTCTGCCTTTTTCCTGTGCCACCTACATAGTGTCTTAATCTGAGCAGCAGCAGAGCTTACTCCCTCTACAAATATACCCAGCACTCTATTTAAGCTTTTTTCTTGTGTTTAGGAGCTGCATAATAAAACCCTAACAGTTCAAAACCTGTCCTGTTTCCAAGGTGAAATGGCTGACCCCAAAGATCTTGAAAGCTGAACTCAGAGTCCAACACATTAAGGCCCCATGTGGCAATTTCAGAAGAGGTTACTTATATTGTCTGGTCAGTATGGAGCACAACAGATCTTAATTTAAAGACATTTAGGCATTTCCCAACACTGGGCTGCATATGAGACAGCTCAAAAATTTTCTTTGAGGGATTTGACAGCAGACCAAGATGTTTCTGGAGGGTAAATGTCTAGTGGGTTAGGTAGTGCTGGAGAGTAGACAATCTTGATCCCTGGGATTTAGGCATATGGATTTTGTCCAGGTCCAAATAAAATTTTGAAAAGTGTGTGTGTTGCTCCTCAAAATAATCTGGCAAAAAATTATGTGTGCTAATACCTTTAATACCTATAATACCTATAGTCACATACTTACTGACTTCAATTTTTAATGAACCCCCTGTATTGGCATAACAAAATGACATGTGTGCATCAAAAGGCCCTTGGCATACAGCTCACCACTGTGCATTGTACACTGCAGCTCCATCCCAGGCTGAGGTGCCAAGCACTCTGTTCAGCCACCCTGGTACCATAAATGGGGAGATTCATTCCTCCTGTGTAAATAGGAGCTTTCAGGTAGCACAGAAAACCAGAAATAAATGTTTTTCTCCTTAAAAGAGTAAAAAGCATCTGTAGAAGGAAGATTCATCCTTTAAAAGCATGAAAAATATTATTTAAATTTAGCAGAGAACAAAATATATTGAAACGATGCAACACAAACCAGTTACTGACACCCTTACTGAAACATGACACTGGTTCCAGGATGTTCAGGCACTCCTGCTGGGACATATAATCTGCATTTAAATTACAAGATTCAGCCATATGTCTGGCTGGGAAATGAAAAGGTTGGAGTGATAGATACCACCTTGAGCTTCTGCTGTTGGAGTCTTTCATCCTGCTCAGTCACTCTCACAGCAACGTGGTCTGTTCCCGGAAAAACTCTATTCCTATTAAATAATACCTGAGTGTCTCCAGGGCCTGTTTTAGAACTAAGCAGTTTCATTTTTTTTCTCAGAATCTATATATCAAATCTTTGGTCAGAGCAAGCTTTTGACTAATATTCTCCTCTGGTTATTTAACATGTAATAACTTATTACATTAACCCATGCAACTTTTATCTGAGATTTAGGCTATGACATATGATTGGGGATTTGTACTATGTGATGTAGGAAGAGGCAAATCTTCCTCATTTACAAAATTCTGTATCTCTCCACTTGTGTGTGAGAGTGTGTGTGTGCAGGTTTTTTAAAATGAAAGCAATATTTCCCTATAATTTAAGTAATTTTTAGTTATTTTTTTTTCCAGCTCATATTGGTTAACCTTTGCCTTTATCTTTCATTGGGAAAAAACATTTTTGTTGCATCCTCAAGTCAAAACAGTGTCTGCTTTGTAGTTGCTGGATCTATTCTGCAATGACTTGGATTTGATTTCTTTTAGACTGTGAGAGATTATTAGTATAATATTTCCAGTAATTTATTATTGTTATTTATAAACACTGGCAGAGGTTGCCCAGGGAAGTTGTGGCTGCCCAAGCCCTGCAGGTGTTCAAGGTTAGGGTGGATGGGGCCTTGGGCAGCCTGGTCTAGTAGAGGTGTCCCTGCCCATGGCAGCGGGATTGGAACTGGATGATATTTAAGGTCCCTTCTAACCTAAATCACTCTACGATTCTATGATTTGCACACTTGGAACAGAAATAATTTAATTGGTGGGAAAATTTTCATTTTTAGTATTATGAAGAAGAAAAAATAAGCAGCACAACAACAAAACTTCTGTAATATAGAGCTTCTTCCTGTATTTTCAGTGTGTTACTGTTTCTGGACATGATGCTTTTTGACTTACCATTGCACATGGCTCAGTTTTAAGAAACACAGCATAACATGGGCTTAGGGACTTGATGAATGTGCCAGCAAATGATAAAGCCATAATATGTGTCTGGAAATTAGAAATAGTCCCAGAATTTACAGTCTTCATTGCAATCCTTGGAGGCAGCCAGGGAAGACACTCTGCAGGGCATCTGCACATTGTCATACTTGTAAATGCTACTTTGAACTTGATGAGGACATCAAGAAGAACTTGGAATTTGATGGGGACATCAAGAAGAGCTGAGCTGAAAGCTGGTGCTCTTCAAAGGGAGAATTGACCAGCAAGGACTTCAAAGGATGATGCCAACATGGGGCAGTCCCAGGGAATTTTCTGGAAAAGATGGTTTTGCAGGTGAGTGAGACGGCGATCAAAGGAAGCCTTGTTATGGTGTATTTTCTGTCTGTCCAAGCCACTTGCAATCATTTTCTCTCCCTGCTTTTGTAGCCCTTGCTGTTTGGCCAAGCTCCTGGCTGAGCCCTGGCCAAACTGATGTGGCACGAGGACCACCACTGGCACTGGCAGTGACAGAGTGGACTCCCTGTGGGCCTGGGCTGCTGCCCAGCTTCTACTGAATCCAGCAAGTGAGGTAGAGCTTTGAACTCAGCTCTCACCTGCACTGCTCTGTATTTTTATCACCGCTTTGGGGAAAAAAAAATAAAGATAAAAGACTGTTTGTTGAGACAAAGTGTGAACTGGTAAAAAGGGATGTCCTTGTGAATTGCTTCCAGAATTGTCACCGGCATCTAATAAGGACAAACAAATACAATAACTAGTGTAACAACTCGGAAAGTAGTGATTTTCATAGCAGTTTTATTATTATTTTGGTTCAGGGCAGTTTTAATTAAAACTAAGCACTGGTAGTAATCATACGGTATATGCTTCCTTTCAGTAGCTTTGAATGATCTGTTTTTCTTAAAAGATCCTGATAGTGAGGTTGATAAGTCACCTAAATGAGCGTGCATGAAAACTTGCAGTATCTAATTTGGTGCAGAATTTTTCCACATATGGCACATATGCTAAGTAAATGTTTTATAAAAGAGAGCAGAGAGTTTTATAGAGTGTGATTTGGTATTTAGTATAAATACATATAGTTTTGTATATATGCTATGCACAAAATACTATAGACATCTGTTTAAAGGAAGACAGCATGACAAACCTCCAGGAGCCACAAAGTCTACCTGATATGTATTACGCATCTTAACAACAATTGCCTAATGGATGTTCTAAAGCCAAAGGAACCCTTTGGGTCTTTCTGAGAAGAATGCATACCTAAGTTTCCATGAAATATGTCATCTCTTTCACTCATTTTTAATAAGGAAATACAAGAAAAACAGTGTTTAAATAGCTTTAAGGACCTGATATAAATCAACAATAGCCAGGAAATTTAAGAAGGCCAAAGCCTGACACTCCCTCTTCAACACGTTACACCCTATTTTTGCGAAGTGAGTTGGAAGCCTTGGGTATCCCTCCTAATTTTCAGTTCTTGATTTATATTTGACCCTAAGGGAGAAGTACCAGCAATAACAGCAGCTTCCACCCCAGACCTTGTACTGCAAAGGTGCAGATGAAATCACAAGAAGTAACGTGACCTTTATGTAAAACATCGATAACTTTTTGCCCTGAGATATCATTACCCAGCAGCTGAAGCTGAGTCCCTGCTCTACCTGGCAGCTCTCTGTGGCACCCTGAGCTGCCCAGCCAGTGCTGGTACAGATACAATGCCCTGCGGAACAGACGGATACTATAGTGCCAGCCCCCAAAGCATTTAGGACATTTTCCATGCTGGGTTCAGTTCATTGGCAGGGGTAATGCCGCGGTGGCAGCACCACCCACAGCTCTGCTGCCAGGCCCTTCTGTTCCTCTCAGCCTCCACAGTCAGGCTTTTACCATGGCATGGCCCTTTCTGCACAGCCACGCTGCTGGAAAAGGGCCCTGGTGCCCAGTTTTCAAACTGCAGATACATTTCATTACATATATTTTTCTCAGATGCTACCCAGAAAGTTACATAATTCTAAGACTCACTGTTTTGGGTTGGGGTTTTTTTGTTTAATCTTAAGACAGTCTGTATATATTTCATTACAGTGCAGGGTTAATTGATGCAGGAGGATTAGATTAAGGTGTTTTTAACTACCTTTTTAAGTAGAATCATAGAATCATTAAGGATGGAAAAGACCTCTAATATCATGAGGTCCAACTGTCAGCCCAACACTACTGTGCCTACTAAACTATGCCCCAAAGTGCCACATCTATACATCTTCTGACCATTTCCACAGACAGTGACTCCGCCACTTCCCTGGGCAGCCTCTTCCAGTGGTTCACCACTCTNCAGATCCCTTTGCAGGGCCTTCCTACCCTCCAGCAGATCGACACTTCCACCCAGCTTAGTGTCATCTGCAAACTTACTAAGGGTGCACTCAATGCCTTCATCCAGGTCATCCACTTGTTACATGGGGAAAGAGAACAACACCCCCATCGCTACCATCATTTTAGGGAGCTGTAAAGAGTGTTAAGGTCTCCTCTCAGCCTCCTCTTCTCCAGACTAAACAACTCCAGTTCCTTCAGCCTTACCTCGTAAAATTTGTAGTCCAGGCCCTTCCGCAGCTTCGTTGCCCTTCTCTGGACACACTCTGGCAGCTTGATGTCTTTCTTGTACTGAGGGGCCCAAAACTGAACCTCATATGCAAGGTGACATAGTATTTGAGGCAAAAGATTATCTCTATTTCTCCCTGCTCTCCTATTGCAGTGATAATTTCCTGGCATCAAGTCTCAACATCTGCTGTGGAAAAGGAAAGAGGCATCTTCTCCAAAGCTTTCTGGGCACTTCTTACCACAGCACCATTGTCCTACCCTTGAAACTACTGTTCCCATCGTACCCTTGTCATGCCAGTGTCCTATCCTTGCCAACCCTGGGGATTCCTCCTGGCTGAGGGCAGAGCGGTCATTGCCTCTGCAGCCAAGGGGACATCCCAGAAGTCAGGGAGGTGGCTAGGTCCTGAAGACTCAGGGCAAAACAGTATCTCAATGAAAGCCTCAGCTCCCTTTGCTGTTCTGTAATTCTAGTTATTACATTGGTCCATAGTGAAATAATTTGGTGAGAAGAAAAAAGAAAAAAAGATTCCCCGTAAGATTTCTTTTTATTGTCAGCTTTCACAGTCAGAGGAAGAAATTTCCTAGGCAATTCGAGCCTCTAACATTGCGGGCACAAGGTTGGTTTTGAGAAAAAAAAAGTCATCATTTTCTAAGTTAATTTTTCAACCTTTGGACATATTGGCAAGGCATCGATTCAGAGGGGGTTTTTATATGAAGGCACATAGACAGGAATGCATAGTACCAGGTGTGAGTGCAATGTGCCACTGGTCTGTTAATGACGAAGAGCAACAATGAGGAGGAGACATAGAATCACAGAATCATAGAATCAACAGGTTGGAAGAGACCTACCAGATCATTGAGTCCAACCATTCCTATCAAATACTAAACCATGCCCCTCAGCACCTCATCCACTGGTGCCTTAAACACCTCCAGGGAAGGTGACTCAACCCAGACAATGCAAAATGAGGAAAGAGTCATCCACAGGAGTGGGTGCGTGGCAGCTACCCAGTTACTGCATGTTTCCTAGGTACTTGTACTAGTGTCTTTAGCATAACAGCAGCATTGCTTAGGGACATCTGTACCACTGCAAGTTGCTGAGAGGTTTTGGTTTGCATTGGTTTGGGTTTTTTTTTTGGTTTTTATTCCCCTCAAGTACTACTTTGCATAGTGACAGTAAAATCAATTTACTGGGAAATGCCTAAACACAGTATAATAATGGCCCCACTCTTGCAGTCTGCACCCTCTATTAAATATTAGCCCTGAATTTTCATAATTTAACTTAACGAATAAAATAGCATTTAAAAAGATATGTCATAATTTGAAGCTTTTATCTTAAAATTCTGCCCTCATTTATGCTCAGTAACCCCTCTGACTTAGATCTATTTATTACAGTAAGGTGGGTTGCACTTGCAGCAATTAGTGGAAAACATGAGGTAGTTCTTATTAAAATAAAAATTTCAGTGTTCCTGTACATATATTTGAAGATCCAGCACGTGTAATATTATTTTCAACCAGCTCAGTGATTTTGTGTTTATCAGATAAAGTAAGAAATAAAAAAAAAAAAAGGAGTTTCAAAAAAGGAGAGCAGAGGAGAATTTAATAATTAAATGGCAGAGCCAGAAGCTATCAATTTCATATCCTTTTCCCCTAAAGTGTATCTGTGATGTGCAGAGTCAATAGCAGAGGTATTTTCCAAACTCGGCCTCTGACCTTGCAGCTGGACTCTGTCCCTGCCCAGCCTCCCGCTGGTCCTGGCAGACTTTCAGACAAGTCTAGATGGTTGCACATACAGATATGATAACTTGACCACTGATCTAGATAAGACCCAGAGGGCAGACAATTTTAAGGGCATATTACTCCCTCCCTTCTACAGGAGGAACCTGCACTGACATTGCTGCTTGGGACAGCCATGGTTTCAGAGGATGGCAGGGGCTGTCATCCAGAGGTAGAGATTCCACATGGCAGCTCTGTGAATGTGCAAAGGACTGGAGGGAAAATATGAAGAGAAGATGAATTTGCTCAGCACTAAGCATGTTTATTTTAACTTCTCTGAAGCTTCTGAAAAATCACTGAGCAAAACTCCAGGGTATAAATCAAAGGGAGAGAGAGAAAGAAAAAGGGCAAACGAAAGAAAGTCATTACTTTGATTGGCAATGAAAGATTACTGAGGGTCCATAACTGTGTTTACTTAGCTGAGCTTTGAGTTCACCATTCCATAACTCTCAGAAGAAACCTATATTAAAAACAAAAACTAAGCCAAAAAAGCATAAAGTGTTTACAGGAAAATGACTTGCTAATAATACCAAGTGGAAGTTTGGTATTTGCCACCTATGGTCACACAGCTACATTTTTTTTTTACTATTAACGCATATGTAATAGAATTCTGTGCTTGCTCTATTAAAAGTTGAAATTACAGAAAAAAAAGGCTAAAATGATAAATGAGCATAAAAATAGCTATCTGAGTTTTTTTTTTTTCCTCTCTTCAATTTCATGCCCTTCAGCCACACCTCAGCTCAGCCCAGAGTACAGTGTAAGGCCGGAAAGTCAGTACTAGGCACGAGGTTACAATAAGCACTGTTCTCACTTGTTCACTATAAGCTCCCTATTTCCTTCTTAAAAGTTGTTTTTAAAAGGATCTGCTTGTGTAATTGTGCAGCAGCAAACCCTGGTAATCTCAGTCCTCAAGAATGTTTTCAATGACTTCTTCCTGCCCAGTTTTTCCATGTGCTTGAGAGAGAACTGTTAGGAATGGGGGAGCCAACAGTGTTAGAAAGCATAAATGAGTAGAGAGATGCAGAACAGAAACTGTGTTTTAGGAAAAAAAAAATAATTTTTTTTTTATTCCTGGTGTTAGGATTGCTTTTTAAACAAGGTCCCCTCATTTTAAACTTTTGAGTCCTTTTTTGCTGGTACAGACCTGCCAGCAACAAAGTAGACCCTAATTTTAGAGAGATGAGAACAACAAACACATTTCACCTACACCTTGGCTGGTGGCATCAAACCCAGATCATGTATCAGTCGTGGCTCTGAAGAGGCTGGGGAGTTTTGCAGTGACAGTATGAGCCAACTTGGCCATTTGCGTGACAGTTAAATAAATACAAAAGAAGGGTGGGAAAGCACTGGCTAGAGCATCAAAAATGAAATGCCTGCAGCCGAGAGGGGAGCCAGGATCATTAACAAATGCATATTTACCACATGGATAGCAAATCAAGATTTGTTTATTTACAGTATCAGTTTTGGTTACGGACAACTATTCAAAACCTTAGGGCAAAATGACCTTGAGAAGTTCACATTATGAAGATTTAATTATTACCCTCTGACAGACCCCATTTATCACCATGAAAACCAGATACATTAATTAGAGCACTTCTGGTATCAGAGCAAACCTGTTCCCTTCATGCTAGATTTTGTTTTAGATTTTGTTCCCAGAGGGAATACAGGAATTCTTAAACGTACCAGAGAGCAGGTTAAAGATTTTCCTCTACGATGAATTAAAAGTAATTTTTTTTTGTCCCTGAATCAAGCTCCATAATAACCTCCATAATGAAAGAATTATCTTTGCAAGTGACAGACAAAATTAATAATCAGAGTTTTAGTTTTTAACCCTACCTGTCACCTACAGTGCTGACATTGAGTACTGCAGGCTAGATTATTAAAAAAATAATGATGTGATGTTGCTGGATGCAGCATATTTCTGTGAGTTTAAAAACATGCCACATTGTGGCAATGCAGAGTAGGTAGCTTTTAAAGTTTCGATTAAATCTAAGTGAAAGTCTCCCATGATTCATTCAACTTTTGCCATTACCTTATGTATTGTGATAAGTGTAATGCAAGGTAGGGATTTAAAAGGACAAGAATATAAATCTTTCTTTGAGATTGATTACATTTTACTGTGCATCAAGAGGATGGAGAGAGCTTACTGTGTGGCTATTCCCACCCTATTCCTAATAGGAGTGCAAAATGAAAATTTTACACTTGGATCAAACCCTGTGTTTGTCTCCAGGACAAAATTTCCCATCAAGTTAATGGAATCATAGAATGGTTTGGGATGCATGGGATTTTAAAGATCATCCAGTTCAAGTCCCCTGGCCATGTGTGGGGACATTTTCCACTGGATCAGGTTGCTCAAAGCTTCATGCAACCTGGGCTTGAACACCTTCAGGGATGGGGCATCCACGACTTCTCTGGGCAACGTGTTCCAGTGCCTTACCATCCTTACAGTAAAAAATTTCTTCCTAATATCTAATCTAAATTTCCCCTCTTTCAGCTTAAAATCATTACCCCTCATCATATCAGTCCACTTCCTGATAGAGAGCCCTTCCCTGGCTTTCCTGTAGGCCTCCATTAAGTAGTGGAGATCCTCAGGAACACCCTGAGAAACCTTTACTACTTTGCTAGCCACAGTCAGCTGCAACTGGTAAGGACCACTATTGGTTCGGTCACATTTTTCCCTGGATAGGGGAAAAAAACACAAACAACCATGCAGATATGATGCCCCAGCACTCCATATTCTTAACTATTCAACCCAACTGGTCTGCCTCTTTAAATGAAGCACAGACTGGAACACACTATCTGCTTCTCAGAAAGCTGAAGGTGGATGTGTGCCAGGGATTTGTGCAGCTTCCTGGCTTTGCTGATAAAAAAGGGCCACCGTGAGGTAAACCTCTGCTCTCTCCCAGCACATTTCCTTTGCGGCTGCCCAGAAACAAGGGACCTGAAAAGACATGGAAAACATGGAGACCACAGCATTAGAGCCAACTGCCTGTGCAGGAGGAGGCTGCTGAAAAGATCATGTGCTTCTACATTTAGAAATGTGAGCTTTGAGCTTGAGCATTTGCATGAGCAGGTGGAAAGAATGAGAAAGCACATCTAATGCTGAAAGTTAATGATAGTGTTTGACCATGTTAACCAGTAAATGACAAGGCAGGGTCAAGGGAGTTAATTATTCAAGTAAGTGACTGCTTAAAGAAATGTTTAAGACATGCTGGTAGTTTGCACTGACTGCAATGGCAAGTGACTAATCATTTCAAAGTTTAACCTTGACAGCTCTAAGCAGACACTTCTTGCTCTTTTTCTGGTTTTGTTTTTTTAAATCAATATTTTCTGCCTCACAGGCAGAACATTACAGGTTTTGTAGCAAAACCCACCCTAGCTGGCTAGACAAGCATCTGTGACGTGAAGGCAAGAACTTCAGGAGAGAAGATATCTGGTTTAGAGGTGTTCAGCTCTGGAAGAAGTGACTCTTCCCTAACCTGTGGGATGCAGGGCTGCTCGCCTCACTTCTCTGTACTCATGTATTTAGGTTATAACCTCTTTGGGACAAACTCTACCTTGTTTGTTCAGTGCCAAGCACAATCAGGTCCTACTTGCTGCTCATGTCCCCTGGCACCACTGTGGTATAAACACTAACATAGAAAGACTGCTCATACCTGTGTAGCCCCAGCTGAATCCACCACTTAAAAAATGTCATTGTTTTTTTTTGGTGCCCGGATAATTTAAAAAACTCCCAGACAAAATACAATTACTGCCCTGCCACAACCGCTAAGCTTCTGTGGGACATAGCTGCATAATTTTAAAAGCCAAACATTCCACTACACCTCTTTGTTTCAACAATCAAATGCCAGACAGGGAGGTAGTACTGGCAGTGTTTTTTCCTTCTTATGTATGCTGAACTGTTTTACAACTTCAAATACTGATATATGAGTCTACAGTATGAAAGAAAAAGCAAGCATAAGCTAACACTTTATAACAACAGTACAGCATAGGTACAGCACTTGTTTTCCCAAGTGTACACATAGCTGTCACTTGATCTCTGAGGGAACCACAACCATCTCCAGAGAGGTGCACAGCATATGTATAATAAACAATATTTGAGGTTTGGACATGGACAGGAATAACATTTTTTTCCCACTTACAGCTTTAGTAAGGATAAAGCAAAAAATAAAAGCATATTTAATGCATATATGCCTATTAAGTTTCTGAAACTAAAAGGAAGGCAGATTTGAACAACCTAAATATGAAAAATATAATATAGAGGGTAAAAATAAAATTTCACAGAATCATGGAATCACCAGGTTGGAAAACACCTACAGGATTGTCATGTCCAACCATTCCTATCTGCCCCTAAAACATCCCTGAGCACCTCATCTACCTGTCTTTTAAGTACCTCCAGGGACTGTGACTCAATCACCTCCCTGGGTAGCCTCTTCCAGTGCCCAATGATCCTTTCTGTGAAAAACTTCTTCTTTATGTCCAGACTAAACCTACCCTGGTGGAGCTTGTGGCCACTCCCTCTTGTCCTGTCCCCTGTCACTTGGGAGAAGAGGCCAGCTC
>WAAB01015174.1:0-42160 GCA_013389865.1 Piaya cayana | reverse complement strand
AGCAGAATGCTGTGAGAAACTGTGTCAAAGGCTTTGCTGAAGTCCAGGAAGACCACATCCACAGCCTTTCCCTCGTCCCGCAGCCGAGTCACTTTGTCACAGAAGGTGATGAGGTTAGTTTGGCAAGACCTGCCTTTCGTGAACCCATGTTGACTGAACCTGATCACCAGGTTCTCTTGCATGTGCTTCATGATAGCACTCAGGATCACCTGTTCCATGACTTTCCCTGGCACTGAGGTCAGACTGACAGGAGTGTAGTTCCCTGGATCCTCCCTGCGACCCTTCTTGTGGATGGGCACATCATCAGCCAGCCTCCAGTCCAGTGGTACTTCCCCAGTCAGCCAGTATTGTGGAAGATGATGGAAAGGGGTTTGTTTGGCAAGCACGTCTGCCAGCTTTCTCAATATTCTTGGGTGGGTCTCATCTCACCCCATAGGCTTGTGTGTGTACACACAGGGAACCACCTTCCTTACTATATGCAAGCTGTCTACAATTTTCCCTACCTGTCTAGCATCCAGCTGCCACTGGGGCAGGGTCTTCTGTGGATCTGTCCTGGGTCACATCTGCCACATCCACATGGGTAGCTTGGATACCATAAATCATTTCAAGCAGCACTAGATCCTTGTCTGTAGACAAATAAATTAAGCTCCTATCTCACATCATCTAGCTCCCTCTATATTTACTAGTAGAAATATGTGTCAGTTTATCTTGCCTATCTAAGATGGGCTGGTGTGCCCCCTGGGGATTCCTGTCTCTATCCACTGATATAATAGGAATTTAGGTAAGGAGATAGGTGTGATGATTTTTTTTAGATAACTGTAGTGAAGTGAAATGCATCTTATCCATACACATGATTATTGTTGGAAGACTAAGCACCTTGCACTTTGCTCTTAAGTGTCATAATAATTTTGGTTAGGTTTAATGTGTTTTTAAAAGTGTTCCTGCTTTTATTAAAGTGGTCCCTTTTAATTATAATCCAATAAATTTCAGAAGAGGCCTTAAAGGGTAATAATTTATACATCTATGTTAAAAAATCAGAAATATCAGACAGCAAGCCAGCATACTTCTACAGAATTCAGAACATTCATTTGTGAACTGATTCAAATCCCATGCTAGTCAAATAGAGAGAGAAGTGTGTTCAAGGCATATTGCTATATTGTGACAAACTGTAAAGAAGCTTTCAGCTGTATAGCAGTTTGACAGGCTGTTCAAAAGCGAGTGTTTAACCTCACTCTTTACCTTCGTAGTCAGTTTTCCCTCTGCTTCACATATAAATCATGCCATATTTAACACAAAAAAGAAAAAAAAAGTGATATTTTCTTGACTGAGCCAACTTTGTCATGATACACCTCACCTCTCTTCTTGTCTTTTATCATAAGAAAATCACCCTGTAATTGCTTGGATAGCAAACAGTTTTTTCCTAGCAGTAATCCTGATATCTGGAATAGGAATTCATGAGGCTGTAGTCACAGAATCACACAGAATCACCATGTTGGAAAAGACCCACTGCATCATCGAGTCCAACCATTCCTATCAATCCCTAAACCTATCCTATCCCTAAACCATGCCCCTCGGCACCTCATCCACCCATCCTTTAAACATCTCCAGGGATGGTAACTCGACCACCTCCCTGGGTAGCCTCTTCCAGTGCACAATGACCCTTTCTGTGAAAACTTTTTTCCTGATGTTAAGCCTGAACCTCCCCCAGTGGAGCTTGAGACCATTCCCTCTTGTCCTGTCCCCTGTCAAGTGGGAGAAGAGGCCAGGTCCCTCCTCTCTACAACCTTCTTTCAGGTAGTTGTAGAGAGAAATAAGGTCTCCCCTCAGCCTTCTCTTCTCTAGGCTCTTCTCTAGTCTTGCCCCTTGGGAATAACGGCTAGTGTATTAATCTGCGAAACCTTCCCAAGAAAACAACAAAGGAAAGAAAATTCCCAAACAGCATTTTTTTCTGCAGTCCTGTCTTTCTAAAGATATGGGCTTTACTTACTTCCTCTGAGCAATCAGTGTTCATGTTAGTGACATAGCTTCACTAATCCATTAAAGCTCATAAAACTCCATAGCAGTACTCAAAAAGCATTTATAGACTCAAAAACAGAAGTTAGGGCATATCCTTATCATAAACAACACTTTTTTGCAATGTTCATTCCATAGTTTTAGTCATTTATTTCTCAGTCACACCTTGTAGTGTTTCTAGATGATAAATATTTACAAGATCTGGTGATTTTCATGCATTATCTACATCACCTTCTCTTCTCACATTGCCCTATACAGATCACTATTCAAACAGCTGCTGCAGTTGCTGAATTTCTCCTGCTATATCTCACTCAGCAACTGCATCTCAAAAGAATTCTGCTGGTCTGCTGAGGAGCTGCATGTGAGATACTAGAAGGAGTGAGGAATGCATTTCCTAAAATGTCTAAAAAAACCTCAGAAAAACTGAATTATATCAGATAAACTAATAGTACTGTGCAAACTTGGCTCTGAGTTCTCTTAATTCTCTTAGTGTATTACTGGTATTTTACAACTTGTTACAAAAATGCCTCAGACAGGGTACTGTGAGGAAGTGAATGGTGATAATTACTCGTAATGTCTTGGACTTTTGGAGAAGATGCATGTTGTAAGCATAGGCAGCAGGCACACTGCAGCAGTG
This sequence comes from Piaya cayana, assembly GCA_013389865.1. Classification (NCBI taxonomy): domain Eukaryota; kingdom Metazoa; phylum Chordata; class Aves; order Cuculiformes; family Coccyzidae; genus Piaya; species Piaya cayana. Next base: position 39,510 of record WAAB01015174.1, on the reverse strand, counting down.
CTGCTGGCTGCATACTACCAATAAAACTTTCAAGGGATAGAAATAAACTGAATTGGTTTCTGTTATTGCTGTTTTCCTGAGTTAGGGATATGGAGGACCCAGGACTACTTCCACTGACTCAAAAATGATAGCAAGAACCAGTTACCTGTTGTAGTTCACCTAAGTTCAAAGTATAGTCTATATATAGAATAAAAAGTAGGAAGAAGTAGGTGAAACTTTTGGGGCTAATTACGGGCTGAATATATCAGCTACAGAAATAGGCTAAATTTTCAGTAGCACTACTGCACGTCGTTTTTTGTTGTGTCATTTTTCAGCATTCCTCTAAATCAATTGTCCTCAAATCACTACATTCCTAAGTAGATACCAGACTTTATGCCCAAATTCAGTGTTATAAGTGCAACACAGGAAAGCAATTTTTTTACTTCAGTTGATCACTAGTTTATGCGTGTAGCTTATGATGCATTCAAGTTTTTGGAGAAAAAACAAAGTCTAAAAATAGCCATTACTACCAATAGGTACTCTGGATGAAGAGATCAGCTTAAAGAAAATCTGGAAATGAATGTATCTTTTGAAAACATTTATGCTATTTGAAGGTTAGGCACATGCTGCTCTTTCCTTGCTTCTTAATAATGAAGCGGTAAGCTTGTTTCATGGTAACAATAAGAGCCACCATAACAAATTCAATTAAACACTCTACATACAGCAGTACTGACATCTGATGACACTTGTGGCAGATTATTATGATCATCCATCATCAAAGTCCAGTAAAAATTGAAGGCTGCAATAAAAATTAATCTGGCCATGAAACTGGCCTACAGTTCCCTCAATCCCAGCTACTGCAGTATTGATATGCAAAAGTCATCAGACATGGCTTTGTGAGGGTATTAGATGTGCTTAGCTTGCTGAGAGAAAAAGATGGTTGCTACAAAATACTTAGAAACAAAATACTTTAAATGTATCTTTATAAAACTCCTGTGTCATTACAGACAATACCATGAGTAAGTGATTTAGCAGTATCCTGGGTGGTTTGATTACCAGTGAGCTGGTGATAACATTTCACCTTTCATACAGACTGCTGATTGAAACCATGTCCTGAGTCGATCTGACTGAGAAAGTGAATCCAATTTAATTGGCAATTTGAAGTAAATCAGTGGTTTTAGCAAATACCCTAAGGATCAAAGTCTTCATTACAAAACCACAGCCATCTCTAGGACTTTTCTGGTTCCTCAAAAAAGGTGAAGGAACTGAATACCTAGTAGAAGAAACTGATATTGACTTTGAGCTAGGGAAAAGTGAGGGACACAGCAGTGCTGCTGCTTGTGGGGCAGTGTAAGAAGGTGCATCTATTGTCAAAGCAAGACTTTTCTCAGAGACTTTAAAAAGTCACTTATACTATATTAATTCAATAAAATACTCATTTGAAGGTTAAAAAAAGTACTGTCCCCTGTTAAAGAGATGAGTGTAATATAAACATAAAGAGATGCAGCCCATATTCTTGTGTTTTGCCTCATTTACTTAATTGCTTTTGTATTCTCAGTTTGTAGAACATCCATAGGATCCATACATGATAATAATTTCATGCACAGACTTCAGTACACACAGTGCTGCAGAAGCTGAACAAAGCTTGTCAGTCAGAGAACACAGGAAAACCTGTTGGTGGAACGAATTTGCTGCATGCTTTAATTGTAGTCAAAGAAGCCTGACTTCCCTGAGATTTTCATGGTTTGTTGTTCAACTAGAACTTCTTCCATACATCTGAAATTTACTCCAGGTTATATGATGCTTTGTGCTCCTTCACGGCATGGCATATGACCAATTGATACCATATAATGCACAATGAAATTATGCCCTTAATGCTCCAAGACAAATGAAAAGAATTTGGGGATCTTACTTAAAACAATAGAGGAGAAATGGAATACAGCCCAGCTCTGTAGCTTAAATTTATCCTTTTTGTTAAAGAGAAAGGAGTGGACAAGTGAGAGGCATCTGAAAATTATATTATTTGTAAGAGGGAGTCAATGGCTTAAGCTTTTCTGAGTTGGCTTGTCCATTGTTTTAGCTGCCTCCTATCCATATTTATTTCTGTAATAAATGTGCCAGCAAAATTTTGGACAAGGTTTTATGATTTTAAATAGGCCTTCTGGAAAACTCATTTAGCATTTAACACCTCTATAGAAATAGAGAAACGGATCAGAAAATCTTACCCTTTTGACATCAGTGAAAACAGCCTTTTTGACTACTGGAGACTGCAGTTGCACCATTCTTTAATTTTCTTTTAACATTCCAGCGTATGATAGATGCAATGCCAACACAAAGAAAGGTATATGGTTTCTACTCCAAACAGCAAGCATTGCCAAAAAGAAAATTCTCTATTATATTCTATGAACTACTTCCAAACTCTGTGGCCACGTGGATTTTAATAACTTCTATACACATCTAAAATCTTATCATAGAATCATAGAATAGTTTAGGTTGGAAGGGACTTCAAAAAACAATACTCCAGATGAGGTCTCACAAGAGAGGAACAGAAGGGCAGAATCATCTCCCTGGACCTGATGGCCACAGTTGGCCTTCTGGGCTGCCAGCACACCTTGATGGCTCATGTTGAGCTTCTCATCAACCAGCACCCTCAGGTCCTTCTCTGCAGGGCAGCTCTCAATTACATCATCCCCTATTGTGCACTGAAAATGGGGATTGCCCTGATCCAGGTGTAAGGCCTTGCGCTTGGCCTTGTTGAACCTCATATGTTTCTCACAGGCCCAATTCTCCAGCCTGTCCAGGTCCCTCTGGATGACATCCCGTTCTTCCAGTGTGGCAACTGCATCACTCAGCTTTGTGTCATCTGCAGATTTGCTGAGGGTGCTCTCAATCTCGCTGTCAATATCATTGATGAAGATATTAAACAGCACTGGTCCCAGTATGAACTCCTGAGGGACACCACTTGTCACAGATCTCCATCTGGACTTTGAGCCACCAATCAAATCCATATCTCTCCAATTTAGAGAGCAGGACTTCGTGGGGGACTGTGTCAAAGGCTTTACAGAACTCTAGATAGATCACATCCATTGGTTTACCCATTTCCACTGCTGCCATTACCCCATGATAGAAAACCAGTAGGATGGTCATACAGGACTTTCCCCTGGTGAAGCCATGCTGGCTGCCATTAATCACCTCCATGTCCTCCATGTGCTTTAGTGTAGCTTCTAGGAGGGTCTGTTCCACGATCTTCACAGGCTCAGAGGTGAAGCTGACAGGTCAGTAGTTCTCTGACTCATCTTTTCTACCATTTTTAAAAATGATACCCTCCTTCTAGTCACCAGGGACTTCTCCTGATTGCCATGACTTTTCAAATATCATGAAGTGTGTCTTTGCAACCACATTGGCTAATTCCCTCAGGATTCTGGGATGCATCTCATCAGGTCCCACAGACTTATAAATGTTCAGGTTCCTCAGATGGTCACAAACCTCATTCTCCTCTACAGTGCGAAGGAGTTTACCCCTCTGGTCACCATCTCATTATCCCAGGACCTGGCAGAGGCAAGGAGAGCAGTTGTCAGTGAAGGCTGAGGCAAAAAAGTTGTTAAGTAAAGTACCTCAGCCTTCTCCTCATCTGTTGATATGAGGTCACCATTTTCAACCATCGGGGGGGTATGTTCTCTTTAACCTTTCTCTTCTGATTGACATACCTTCTTGTTATTCTTCACTTCCCTTGCCAAGTTCAGCTCCAGCTGCACCTTGGCCATCCTGAACCCCTCATTACACCAATGGGCAGCATCCCTATGCACATCTCAGGTTCCCTGTCCCTGCTTGCACTGCCTGTGCAGTTCCCTCTTGTGCTTGAGTTTGACCAGCATGTCTCAACTCAGCCATGCTGATCTCTTCTCTTTCCTGCCTGATTTCCTATATCTGGGGACTGAGCACTCTTGTGCCTCAAGGAAAGCATTCTTAAATATTTGCCAGATCTGTTCGCCTTTGTTGTCCCTGAGGACCACATCCCAAGGGGGCCCTGCCTTCTTGAAGAGCTGGAAGTCTGCTTTCCTGAAATTTAGGGTACTGACTATACTCTTCACCTGTCCCATGTCCCTCAGGACCTTGAACTCCACCAGTGCGTCATCACTGCAGCCCAGGCTGACTCCGATCCTAATGTCACTGATGAGTTCACTTGTATTAGTGACCATCAAGTCCAGTTCTGCCTTCCCTCCGGTGGGGGTCTTTATCAGCTGGATTAAAAAACTATCTTCAATGCTCTCTGGGACTCTCCTGGACTGCCTACAGCTTGCTGTGCTACTTTTCCAGCATAGATTCCATAGATTCTCTTACCTTAATTACATATAAAAATCTATTATCCTTTTCCAGCATATAGTAACATTATAGCATTAATACTTTTTGACTCAGACTTGTTTGTAAGTAGTGTAGAGAGACAATAATGTAGAAGAATTAATTATAATTTTAAATGTATCCAAACATTTTGAAAAAGAAATAAATAGGTTTCATTACAGTATATGATCTATTTCACACACAAGTAAGTAGATGTTTAAATACTTTACAACTGGAATTGAGCCTTTTTATTCTACCTGCAGCTGGGCTATGAACTGAGAGCATAAATAACAGATGTTGTAGATTCGGTGACTCATTTATCAGCTTTCCCAGGGCCAGCTAAGCCACTAAATATTTCTCAGATGCACCTTACAATACAGGGTCTCAAATCAAAGCACAATCATTGTGAGATTCCTCATGCTGAGTTTAATCATTCTCGTTTTGAAGATTTTTCTTCTGAATCAGTGGCTGGCTCTTCTGGAACTGCCCATGTTAATGACTGACGCTCAACAGGCACAAAAAGAACTCATTTTCTTCCACAAAATTTAAATTAATTTTCCTGATTCTGCATAATGCTTTTCAATGAAAAGATTTTAAGGAGCTGAAGTGAGATACATCCCTCTGTGCTTTCCAGTTCTTCCTGAGAACCGGGTGATCAGGCCCAGCCAACATGGGTTTACAAAAGGCAGGTCCTGCCAAACCAACCTGATTGCCTTCTATGACACAGTGACACGTCTACTGGATGAGGGAAAGGCTGTGGACGTGATCTTCCTGGACTTCAGCAAAGCCTTTGACACAGTTTCTCACAGCATTCTGCTACAGAAACTGTCAGCCTCCGGCCTGGACAGACACACACTCTCCTGGGTGGAGAACTGGTTGGCTGGCCGGGCCCAGAGAGTGGTGGTAAATGGAGTTAAATCCAGCTGGAGGCCAGTCACAAGTGGGGTCCCCCAGGGCTCAGTGCTGGGTCCAACCCTGTTCAATGTCTTCATCAACGACCTGGATGAAGGCATCGAGTGCACCCTTAGTAAGTTTGCAGATGACACTAAGCTGGGTGGAAGTGTCGATCTGCTGGAGGGTAGGAAGGCCCTGCAAAGGGATCTGGACAGACTGGACCGCTGGGCAGAGTCCAACGGCATGAGGTTTAACACAGCCAAATGCCGAGTCCTGCACCTGGGGCACAACAACCCTATGCAGAGCTACAGACTGGGTGAGGTCTGTTTGGAGAGCTGCCAGGAGGAGAGGGACCTGGGGGTGTTGGTCGACAGCCGGCTGAACATGAGCCAGCAGTGTGCCCAGGTGGCCAAGAAGGCCAATGGCATCTTGGCTTGTATCAGAAATGGTGTGACCAGCAGGTCCAGGGAGGTTATTCTCCCTCTGTACTCGGCACTGGTGAGACCGCTCCTTGAGTACTGTGTCCAGTTCTGGGCCCCTCAGCACAAGAAGGATGTTGACGCTCTGGAGAGTGTCCAGAGAAGAGCAACAAAACTGGTGAAGGGGCTCGAGAACAGGCCTTATGAGGAGCGGCTGAGAGAGCTGGGGCTGTTTAGCCTGGAGAAGAGGAGGCTGAGGGGAGACCTCATTACTCTCTACAAATACCTGAAGGGAGGTTGTAGAGAGGAGGGAGCTGGCCTCTTCTCCCAGGTGTCAGGGGACAGGACAAGGGGGAATGGCCTCAAGCTCCGCCAGGGGAGGTTTAGGTTGGATATTAGGAAGAAGTTTTTTACGGAGAGGGTCATTAGGCACTGGAATATGCTGCCCAGGGAGGTGGTTGATGCGCCTTCCCTGGAGGTGTTTAAATTACGGGTGGACGGGGTCCTGAGGGACATGGTTTAGTGTTTGATAGGAATGGTTGGACTCGATGATCCAGTGGGTCTCTTCCAACCCGGTCATTCTGTGATTCTGTGATTCTGTGATTCTGTGTCTTCTCTCCTTTTCTTTCACCATGGGTGACAGACTGTACTGCATCAGTGCAGTGGCAGGTGACCAACAGTGCTACATTTATCTGTTTATAATAAACATTTCCTGGAGAACAGGAAATATTTTTTCCTTGGGAGCAAATTATGATGCAATGGTCTTTTTATTATTATTATTTCTAACTGGATGAGCAAGAGACAAGAACTGAAAATCAGCTCAAGGAATCTTGCATGACTCTGAAAAACATTACCATTAAACTTAATTGTCACTGGTAAAACTGGGATTATTTCTAATCATGCGAATTAATTTTGGTTCTCTGAGGGTTTAATTATTGTTTTTTGTGGCAGATTTTTTTGGTATAATAATATATTTGAAAACATTTTGGGATTATAATTACCTGGAATACAGAGCACTGACTGAGAATCAAACCCAACTCAAAATCAATATGGAACATGGCACCAATAGAATAGAGTAATAGAATCATTAAGGTTGGAAAACACCTCTAAGACTATCAAGTCCAACCATCAACCCAACACCACTGTGCCTACTAAACCACGTCCTGAAGTGCCGTGTCTACTTATTTTTTGAATGCTTCCATGGGTAGTATATTCCTAGATTATTTTGGCAGCTATGCAATTTAAATTGTTATTGCAGACCCCTATAGAAAAAAATATTGCCCCTAAATCTGTAGAAGACTAAAGGATTAGGGGAGTGACCAGTCAATATCATATACAAGTAAAGGTGTGACATTCTGAAGGTTTGAAAGGGCTGTTTTCACTGATTTTGAAAGGACAAGGTTTACTGTTCCACTGGAGTGGCAGAGATATGGTCAGAATTCAAAGTGACAGGACTGAAATTTCATAAGTTTGGGGGTCTTCAAGAAAAGGCTCCCATGTCTTCTAATAACTGATGAATTTCATGCATGAGGTAGCTGACTATAGTGAAAAGGACATAGTTCTTTCAGCTGCAAAAGGGAAAAACTTTATGAGTAGACTGTTATATGGGAACCTGGACACTTCTTACAGAGGCACAGTTAGAGCATCTCAGCTGGATGCTGAAATCTATTAACTCATAGGAATTTTTTGAAGTCAAGCCATTCAAAGATACCAGAATGAGAGTGAGACCTTGAAATACAGAAATACTAAAAAATACTTGTCATGTATAGCCAGTCTCCAGTGGGGAAATGAACCTGATACGTGAAGAATTTCTTTATGTTAATCAGCAGTGTTAAGTTGGGAGGACAGTCCACTAACCATCAGGCACATGCAAGGCCACTGGCCAGGTGTGAAGTAAATACAAAATGCTCGAGCAACAATCTGGGGAGAGGGACACTTCCAGCGTTTCTCAGGGCAAGGCTGAGTACATGAGACTGAGCTGAACTGGGGCCCCTTGGCCATGAGCAAGGGATGAGGGGAGACCCCAGGCAAAGTTGGTCAAGGCCAATAAAGCCCTTTGAGGCTGAAACAGCAACTTCATAAGGCTTAGTATTTAATATTTTGGTTTATGCCAGACACCTTAGGAAATATGTCCTCAGCACAATGGCACTTTCTGGCAAGATTACTATTCTGTATTTCTTACTACCATTTGTGAAAAGAGGTCACTCATCTTTTCACAGCGTACATGAAGAGTGATGTTCTCATACAAGCATGACATTGTCTTCTGAGCCCATTATCCCCTTATGCATAGCATTAGTTTATGAAGTGATAGCAGCTCTTGGGTGATGAGATCACATCAAGCTTTTTTATCTTGCTGTACTCCTTTTTTTATAGAGTAGACATCAGGTTTTAGTAGTTTTCAGCCTCCTGTCAAGCAAAACGTCGATGGATGACAACCTAAATTTAGTCATTGCCCTTCTGTAATTTAATCTAAATACAGATCAGTCTAGTTCTGCCAGTGCTTTATTATTTTGTTGCTGTTTTTTAGAAACACTTTAGATCTGAGGTAACAGGGACTGGCAGTTAAATGATTCCACCCCCCTTAAAATATTCAAGTTGTATCTCCTAATTTTTGTGACTTGCATTTCTTTCTTTCTACATTAGAAAATATTTTGTACTGCCTAATTGCCTACTTAGTTTCAATATTTTCTACTAAACTGATCATAAGAAAGTGAAAATATCAAGCTAGGACAAATATTAGTCTTCTTCAGCCAGCATAAACGAACCTATGCCTACTTTGCTCCAGGGTTCCAACAACTTCTGTGGTGCCAATAGGAGCTCTTTCATTTGACTTGGCCCATATTATTGGCACATGCAACAAACTTAAAAAGACTTCCTTTTCATTTCTTGTATTTCCAAGTTCCTAAGTTCCCATTTTACAGCTTTTTGAAATAGTTTTTGTGCAACATCTTGGAAACACTATTTTAGCATATTTAGAGTGAATCTTATCTAGTGTTGTGAGGAGCATGCATTGATCACAGCAACAGCAGGGACTATGCTATTATTACATCATTACTATTTTCTATTTCTATTTTAGATATCATAAAACAGCAGTACTATTAGTATTTTCCTGAGTATCTCTCACTCACTAGTAATCCAAATTGCATCCGAGATCAGGAAGATTAGCACTTTTTCTCTATCAGGTCAACAGATATGTAGCCTGCCTTTAGACTTTGCTCTGTCATATATTTGCCAAACCTCCATGCCTGTCATTTTGGGGCACCTGCTCTGGAAACCTCCACAGTTATCTTTCTCACAGTTACTTTCCTGTGACTTATGGATGTAGTAGCAGCTCACAGGACTAAATATCTGGTAACATGTAAATACATTTTAGTAATGGGCCAGATCAAATTGTTGGTGGCTGAGCTCTGCCATCGAGAATGTACCAACCAACACATTTTTCCCCAGATGCGAATCCAGTCTGAAATCATAGATGTTTAACTGAAAAAAAGGGAATATCTGTTCTCCAAGATGTAGAAAGGGTGTTTGGAAAGTGCTTTTAGCAATGTCAAGAAGTGGTTTATGGTTAGCTTCCATCCACATCTTGTAAATAGCATTCACACTAATAAAGACAAAAACTTTCTGCACCTAATTACTAAAGCTGAAGAGTGCCTCTCCATTTGTTTTCATCACCATTGTGCGTTTGTTAGCTTTTTGGAGGTGGCAATCTCTAGTTTTGATAGCACAGTTACTGGAAACAAGAAAAAACCCAGGAAGTACCCTATGACTTGTTAATGCAGGTAGGTCATGGCCTCAGTTGTACTTGCATTTCCCTATATATATTGTTGAGTTAATTTTTAAATGATGTATACTATTTCAACCATATGAATTTTACATTTTTGCTTGTGTTTGCTTTGTTCTAACCATCTTCAAAGCTGCCAGGAGTCACTCATCAACCTACTGTTTTTCTCATATCAAAAATTCATATATGTATACTAACAAAATCTATGCTGTCAGAAAGGTGTATTTTCATGTGAAACATTCCATAGAATCATTGAATGCCAGGTTAGAAGGGGCCTCGAGGATCATCTGGCCCAACATTTTAAGGTGATATATAGTTTAAACGAGATGGCCCAGCACCATGACAAACTGAGCCTTAAAAGTGTCCAGCACAGAAGAATTAACCACTTCCCTGGGGAGATTGTTCCAATATTTAACTGTTCTCATGGTGAAAAATTTTCTTCTAAAATCCAATTGGAATCTCCCCAGGAGCAACTTACATCCATTAGCCCTTGCCTTTTCCATGTGACTCCTTGTAAAAAGGGAATTTCCATCCTCTTTGTAGATAGCTTTTCTGTACTGGTACGTGGTAATAAGATCTCCCCTAAGCTTTCTCCTCTCATGACTGAACAAACCCAGTACTTTCAGCCTTACTTCATGTGGTAAGTTTCCTAGTCCTCTGATCACCTCGGTGGCCCTTCTCTGGACCCTCTCCAGCCTGCCTGCAACTTTTTTGAATTGTGGGGACCAATAACATAGTACTCCAGGTGTGGCCTGACAAGCGCTGAGTAGAGTTAGAGTTTTGTTAGAAGCAACTCACATGGTAATCCTCAAAAAGAAATGTTTCCCAATAGGGAGCAAAATGGTCAAACTACTATTTCAGTTTTTACATTAAGCATAGAAAATATTTCCAACTCTTCTCTACAGAAATGTATACCTTAGTCTGTAATGGAAAATATCGCCAGTTTACAGGTTTCATTTTTTTTTACACTTGTAGAGAAATGAAAAATTCCACCCTTTTTTCCACTGTGCTTCCTTCTCTAGCCAGGAAGTTGCACCCATGGTTCACCTGCATTCCTTCTGCAGAGCAGTAACACCATTATATTGCAAAGCAATTTCTGCTTCAGGATGAAATGTATTTCCCCCGGAATTTCAGCCTGAGAGCATAGGAAAGCAGCTAAGGGAAGGCACTGATTTTCTCATATGTGTCCTGAAACCTACTGAGATTTTCTAAGTCCTTGGAAGACTTACTCCAATGGTTTTGCCCTTTTCTTTCCAAACTCATCACTGTATGAACATGAAGTTGGAAGTGAGAGGGTGGAGAGCAGCCCTATGGAAAAGTATCAGGGGGTTCTGGTCAATGGCAAGTTGAACATGAATCAACAGTGTGCTCTGGAAACCAAGAAGCCAAACACATCCTGGAGTGCCTTCATGCACATGGTGTGAATGTTGGGGTTGTTCTGTGCAGGTACAGGAGTTGGACTTGATGATCCTTGTAGGTGTCTTCCAACTTAGAACATTCTATGAAGATTCTAGGATGATGATCCTAATTACATGTTGCTCATTTAAGTTACCTCTTCACTTAGCCCCTTAGCCCCATAGCACAGCCCCTCAACTTCCCTGAATAAATTAAATGAATAAAATAAAAAAACCCCTCTAAAAGTGCCAGGCTGTCTTGGTAGGTTTAAGATTTCGACAGATAAAATCCAGCAAAACTTACTGCAATTGTTAGAAAGTTTGCTTATGCCTCCATTACTGTCACCAGTGTGGGACTGGCACAAGGGAATATGTACTCCTGTCTCTGCTGTGCTAACGCAAAGGCTGACAGCCAACCTTAAATCACCAGCAAAGGTGGGCTTGAGTAAGATAAATTCCTGTACTGGAGGAGATCGTGCTTGGGCATACATTTCCTCCTGTCAATGCTGCTAAAGGGTGACAACCTGTTACAAAGTGACCGTAACAAGCAGCTGGGAAGCAGTACCCTCTTAAAGCACCTGAACTGTGTGCTAGGTGAAGCTGAATGAAAGCCCTTAAATCAGTCATGAGAGCTTATACTTTCATTTTTCGATTTTATTCTCTGTTTAAAAACATATCACTAATATTTTTCATTTTTATTTGGAGTAATATTTTCCTCAAATTTCTCCAGTACTTTCATGGTCAGCCTCCTCTGCTAATGTTAACTGAAATGAATTAAAAATGTTGAATGATTCTGTCAGAAGTAAAGTTAATTTCTGGCTCTTCTTTCTTTCAGGCACTACTTGTCCATGGAGAACAGCTACTTAAATCTTTCCTAGCTTTATTCCACATTCACAGAACTCTAACTCCAGTGGGACTTTTTGATGACTGGTCCCTTTCTCCTTCTGGAGATTTTTTAGTCCAATTTCTAGATGATACCATGTGTGACTCAGTGGTTACTCAGTACCAAATACTTTGCCAGAGTTCTCCTTCATTCAGCATCTGAATTTTAAACATTCAGTGCTTGCCATAATCCTCTGTGACTGGTGACCCAACTGGATCATGTATCAAGAAACTTTTAAAATACAGTTCCCACATTTTTCACTTCATAGCATCTGCATCGACTTACAAACTTTTTGGTAACTATCATGCTGCAATAGTAAAAATGAAACTAATCTTTGACTTACCACTTTTCTGAGCTACCTTTGACATTTTTTAGTTCATGGTGGGTTTATTTTTTTATTTATTTCAGGAGACAGGGACTTGTGCTTTTGCAGGACAGAAGTATAAGTTCCCTTGACAATCACTCTGGAGATCCAATGACTCGCGAGTTTCTGCATGGTAACAGCTGAAATGCTGCTAGACAGGCACTGATATATTGCTATTGGTTTCCTGTCAAATGTGTTTCCCCAAGTGTAATTATGCACTGAACGTGAATACACTAAACCCATTTCAGCCACTATGTTTAGACTCCTCAGCTCTTGCAAACAGACACGCAAAAAAACAGTCAGACATTTTTCCTCACTTTTAAAAACCCCAATATCTTTGCTTCTCACCTTAAAGGAAAACCAATGTTTGGCAGAGGTCTTATGTTTTTGCCATGTTCCTGATTTCCCTCTGTTTTTGGCATTGCCAACACATTCTGCAATATGCTGCAGTGCCCTTAATAATATTTTGGAACAGCCTTGCTAGAAATGCCAGTTTGCAGAGGACTGAATTAGCATGCATCATCTAAACTGTGTACAGTGTTATGAGTTTTCTGCCTTTCCCAGTATTTTATTGTTGATATTTCTTTTCAGATGGGTTATACTTGTGTGAGGAATGTCCCAGTTTCATGATACATTTCACTTTTTTGTTTTGCTTTTACATACTTCAGCTGAAACCTTGCTGATGGCACAAAAAATTCTGCATATCTTGACTGACCAAGCATATCGTTATGGTTATTATTTTAGTTCAGTTTCATGTTCTATTATTAATAAGAATATTTGCCTCATACAGGTTGGCTATCCCTGTTCTTTGGTTCAGTACCAATAAATTTCAGAGACTGAAACTGGAATCTCAGCCTCCGGCTACCCAGAAAAAAAATATGGTCTGTAATTGGTCACAGGTGTTTGGTAAAACAATCCCAGGAATAGACACAGCTGTGAGAACTGCAGGACAATGTTAGATTTACATGGCATGATGAGAACTCCCTTTACTACTACCTGGGATCTGTTTCTACAGTACTGTGGTTTATAATACTGTGTAACCATCTATACTGACTTCTATACGATCATTTGATGCTCCTGTTGTACATCTGTCTTCATCGGCCCTCCATCTACCCAGACTGGACCCACTATTCCTCGCATTGCTAAACAGAGAAGGACGATCACCTTCCTAGACGTGCTGGCTACAGTTTTGCTAATATAGCCCGGGATGTTGTTGGCTTTGCCAGCCACAAGGTCACAGTACTGGCTCATGTTCAACTTCTTGTTCTCCAGAATTGCCAGGCCCTTTTCAGAATAGTGGTTTTCCTGACAGCTGACCCTCAGCCTGCATTGTTGCATCAGTTTATTCTGTCCTAGATACAAGACTTTGTATTTGCCTTTGTTGAACTTCATGAAATTCCCAATAGTCCATTTCTTCAGCCCATCAAAGTCTTTCAGAACAGGAGCCTTACTCTCTGTTGTGTTGACTGTTTTCCCCCTGCAGTTTGGTGTCATCTACAAAGTTGTTGAGAATGCAATCTGTCCCACCAGCCACATCATCAATGAATAGATTAAACACTGCTCATCCTAGAACTGATCCCCAAGGGACACCACTAGTTACTGGCCATCATACAATTTATTTTGCATCACTGATCACAACTGGTTTAGCCCAACAGCACAGTTAATTTTCCACTCACCTTATCTTCCATTCATGTAGCCCTTATCTCACCAGTTTGGTGATAAGAACATTATGGGAGATTGGGTCAAAGGCTTGTTAGGGTCAAGGTATACAATACACACAGCTCCCCCCTTGTGCACAATATCATAATAGAAAAAAAATCAGTTTGTCCTTCATAGACCCACACTGGCTTCTCACAATCACCCTCTTGTCCTTCATATGTTTAGAAATGGCTTCCAGGAGGACTTGCTCCACAACTGTCTCAAGGACTGGTGTAAGGCTACCTAGCCTGCAGTTACCTAGATGTTCCCTTTTCCGCTCCTGAGGATGGGTGCAGTGCTTGTCCTTTTGTGGTCATCAGGAATCTCACAACTTACAAAAGTGTTAACGACTGTGACAAAGAAACCCGTCAGCTCCTACAGCACCCTCGGGTGCATTCCAGTTGGTCTTGTGTTGATATCTTAGTGGGTTCAGTACTCCCTGATTCTACCTTCCCCTACCATGGGCACTGCTTCACACCTGCAGACTGCTAGAAAGCTCAGGGACCCAGGAAGCCAGAGGGCAGACTTCACTAGTGAAACTACAGAAAAAAGCACATTGAGCCCCTGAGCCTTTTTCACATCCCTTGTCACAAGATTCCCTGCTCCACTAAGCAACAAGCCCACACTCTCATTAGTGTTTCTGCCACCGGTGTACTTATAGAAACCGTTCTTGTTTCCCTTTGCCTCCCTTTCTTGTTTCAAATCAAGTTGCACTTTGTTTTTCCTGACCATATTCCTACACACTTGAACTACATCTGTTCATTCCTCCCAAGTAGTCTGTCCCTGCATCCACCTTCTGTGTACATCTTGTGTTTTGAGATCAGGCAGGAGCTCCATGTTCATCCATACTGGCCTTCTGCCACGTTTGCTCAACCTTCTGAACATTGTGCACTGTTCTTGTGTTCTGAGGAGGCTGTCCTTGAAGATCAGCCAGCTCTCCTGGAGCCTTTTGCCCTGCAGTAGTTTCCCATGAAAGCCTTTCCTGAACAGACCTAAATCTTCTCCTCTGAATTCCAGGGCTATAATTCTACTGTTTACATTGCTTACTTCTCTCTGGATCTTAAACTCTACAGACTCACAGTTGCTGTAGCCTTAACCTTCAGCTCTTCAATCAGTTCTTCCTTGTTTTTTTGAGTAGCAGGTCCAACATTTACTCATTGGTTCATTCATTACCTACATAAACAAACAGTTTTCAATACAACCTGGGTAGCTCATAGATTGTTTGTGCCATATAGCCCTTCCAGCAGGTTCTGGAGTGGTCAGAGTAACCTATGATCACCACTGTCTGCAACTTTGAGGCTTTCTGCAGCTGCCTAAAATAAAATTCATCTACCTCCTCTTGTTCAAGTCACCTGTAGGGAAACTACTACAATTTTTCCTAAGCAGGTCCATCCCCTGATCCCTATTGCTGTGGAGACCTTGAGTTCAGCAGGTCTGTGAGCAGATATCTGAGCTTTTGTGGTACCGTGAGGAAATGATAGGGCATCAGCATAGTATCATTTGCCAAAGAACTTCATTAAAGAGCTGTTAGCATTATCAGCACTTCAAAATTTAGTGATGCTGGCAGGCACCAATTGAAATGGAAAACAAAGGCTATAGAGTAAAAGTGAAATTAGCACTGTTGGAACTCAGCTCTGGATTATGACATCTACATTTCAGTGTGTAGTTATATATGTGGAGCTGGTGTCTAATCTCAAGGTATGAACAAGAGTCTTATCTGCAGCTTGGTGGTCCTCACTTCTAGACAAGGAAGTTGAAATACAGCTGTGGAGATGGTCTAAATATCACCAGTGAGAAAAGGAAAATATCCCCACAGCTGGAAGACAATAACTAATGAAATGCTCACTCTAGAGCAGAAAGTGTTTGAGAATCATAAAGAAACATCTACAGAGAGGCTTACTGGAAGAAAGTTCATTGAGAGGTGGAGAAAAGGGGAGAGTTTGTACTGAGACGAGGTCCATCCAAGGCCCCTAAGGACAGAGTTGGTTTGATTTCACACACAGTGCTGTCGCAACATAACTGGAGCCATTAAAGATGATTCAGGAATTTAAGTCTATACATAGATCATTACAGAGAGATTCAAAATCTAGTGGCCAAAAAAGCTTTTACTAGCAATAAGGATATGGATAGGAGTTTCTCTTCTCAAGTTCCATAATATTTATATCTAGAGGTACAATACATAGAGCACATGCAAGAGAACTGGGTGATCAGGCTCAGTCAACATGGATTCATGAAAGGCAGGTCTTGCCAAACTAACCTGATTGACTTCTATGAAAAAGTGACCTGCCTACTGAATGAAGGAAAGGCAGTGGTTATAGTCTTCCTGGACTTCAGCAAAGCCTTTGACACAGAATCTCACAGCATTCTGCTTAGGAAATTGTCAGGTCCTGGCCTGGACAGGAGCACACTCTCCTGGATGGAAAACTGGTTGTATGTCCAGGCCCAGAGAGTGGTGGTTAATGGAGTTAACTCCAGCTGGAGGCCAGTCACAAGTGGTGTTCCCCAGGGCTCAGTGCTGGGTCCAGCCCTGTTCAATGTCTTCATCAACAACCTGGATGAAGGCATCGAGTGCACCCTTAGCAAGTGTACAGATGACACTAAGCTGGGTGGAAGTGTGGATCTGCTGGAGGGTAGGGAGGCTCTGCAAAGTGATCCGAACAGGCTGNGAGGCTGAGGGGAGACCTTATTGCTTTCTACAACTACCTGAAAGGAGGTCGTGGAGAGGAGGGAGCTGGCCTCTTCTCCCAAGTGACAGAGGACAATACAAGAGGGAATGGCCTCAAGCTCCACCAGGGGAGATTTAGGCTAGAGATTAGAAGGAAGTTTTTCACACAAAAGGTCACTGGGCATTGGAACAGGCTGCCCAGGGAGGTGGTTGATTCACCTTCCCTGGAGGTGTTTAAGGGATGAATGGATGGATGGATGGATGGATGGATGGATGAGGTGCAGAGGAACATGGTTTAGTGGTTGATAGGAATGGTTGGACTTGATGATGCAGTGGGTCTTTTCCAACCTAGTGTTTCTGTGATAGTGTGATTCTGTAACACTATATGTATTGCTGTGCTGTCCTTCTACTTCAGACATCTCCTCCTGACATAGGGAATAAAAAAGCTGGTGTTTCTTGTCATCTGTCTCTCTGCTTTAGTCTCTCAGTTCCTTCTTTGTCTGTAGTTACTTTTTTTGGCTCTCTTTAACTCTTGCAACATCTGGTCAACCTCCAATTACCTGCACAGTTCCTTGGCCTTTACTTCTTCTTGCTTTTTACTTCAACAAGATAGCCAGCTACATTTCCCTAAGAATATTTCACTATCCCCATGAAATCTACCCTCTGTTTATGCAGAGGGGCCTGGAAAAGCTGGAGAAGTCGGTCTGTGCAAACCTCATGAGGTTCAACAAGTCCAAGTGCACGGTCCTACACCTGGGTTGGGGCAATCCTCAATTTCAGTACATGATGGGGGATGATGTGATTGAGAGCAGCCCTGAAGAGAAGGACTTGGGGGTGCTGGTCGATGAGAAGCTTGACATGAGTCAGCAGTGTGTGCATGCAGCCCAGCTGCAGGCCAACTGTCTCCTGGGCTGCATCAAAAGAAGCATGGCCTGACTCCTGAGGGACACCACTTATCACAGATCTCCATCTGGACTTTGAGCCATTGACCACTACTCTTTGGATATGACCATCCCACCAGTTTCTTATGCACCGCACCGTCCACCAATCAAATCCATATCTCTCCAATTTAGAGAGAAGGATGTTGTGGGGACCATGTCAAAGGCTTTACAGAAGTCTAGGTGGATCACATCCATCAGTTTACCTGTGGCCACTGCTGCAGTTACCCCATCAGAGAAAGCCACTAAGTTGATCGCACAGGATACATGACTGATGCCTAGGAAGGGCCTAGCTAGCTCTCACAGTTCTAAGTTAAGTGGCCCGAATGTTACCTTGCCATAGTTTTCAGAAGCTGCAGCTTTCACTTCAGCTAAATCTCAGTTTCAGGAGATTTTTAGATTTTTTCTATATGGTTTGTTTTATTATGTAATGTTTATGTAAGTGTGTACACTAGTATTCAATACTGCTTGCTACTAAACAAAAAACAAGCAAAAAAACCACCCCAGCACAAAACCAACCAATTTGACTCCTGATTGATTCATCTTGTGTCACTAATATATGTGATGCTTTCTATAGTATCTCTCTCCAGAAATCACACAGCCTTGGACTGCTTATGATAGCTTTACTTAAAGCTCTGTTTCTCTTTACAGAAGAGCAAGTCCCATTTATTTCAGTGATGCCATCTAAGCTATCTAAAACCTGACTCATCAACATGGTTAATAATTTATTGCAGGCTTTTAGTCCAGCCTTCTGATGGTACCAAAGACAAGCTCCTATAATGTGAAACTTAGGACTGTATGGAGAAATTTCCATCATGTCCCATAAGCACTTTCAGAACTTCTGTAACACAAGGTATGAGGCTGTTATAGCAGTTCTTTTCTCCAGAGACAGAAAACATAGTATGCATACACTAACAGAGGCAGGTACAGGACATTAAGCTGACCAAGCTCTGTTGTCATGTATTTCAGTAAAATCATAAAAATTCTGCTCATTTAAGTGGGCTTGCCCTAATCTTGAATACTGTAAAGGAGAATTTGAGCAGTGTGTATGTGTTAGAGATGCAGATTCATAACTGTCAGAAAATTATACTGGTGTGGTGTCTGAAAATCCCTCCCTCGTTTGTGAAACCTGCCTCGCCAGAACAAGACTTACTTTAAACAAAACCCAAACTTGGAGCTGAAGATTTCTCATGATCAAATCTGTCAGCCTGAAAGACATCCTTTCTTAGCTTCCTTCCTCCCACCACACGCCCACTATAAGTGAGTCTCACAGATTAGAAAATATTGCTGTGTTCCATGGATTCATGAAAACCTTTTTTCATCCAAATTAACCTTTGCAAGCTCCATTACTTTCCTGTCAACTTCCTCGTTACTGTCATAATCAGATTTCTGAAGAGTTAGTTGCATTTGAGAGACACAAAATTGCAGTGGGCATTGAGTCATTCTAGCTGGAGCTCTTGAAGAATGCTGTCATGAATATTGAGTGGGCACATGCTGATATATGCTACAAAATTGTGATGATGGAGCTCTCTTTTTGCAGCTATCCACCCTAGCCAACTCAAAGGGAGAAGTATGGTCATTAGCCTTCCCTGTTTCCGCTTCTGTCACAATGCATAAGTATACTCCTCTGGAAAGGCTTCCAACAGAGTTTTAAGCAAGAAATCCTGTTTGGAAGATATGTAAACTAGGGAAGAAAAGTTCTGTCTTAAACATCTAAATAGCTATCTCAACAATGTAGCTTTCAACAAGCATTTTTGCACCTCACAAATCTATCTCTCATTGCCTGATCCCTCAAATGTAGATTGAAAATAAGTCTGAAGACAGAAGGGTGTTCAGTTGCCCCCGTGAGCAGCTGGACAAAGCCTCTAAGAAAAGCTGAGAGTTTAATTCTGTGAGAATGCCTGGTTTCATGATGAAGGCAAAAAAGGTGCCAGTTGCCAGCAGTCTGAGTGCCCTAACAAGTCCAGGAAAACACAAATTTGTATTTCTCTCCACCAGCCAAATATTTGTTCATTAAGTGAAAACATTCTCTTGAAATTGGGTACGTTGATCATTACTGTATGAATTAAAAAAACATTGACATCCTAGGAGCTTAAAAAAGCTTAACTGTCGGTCCTGGGGAAATACACTCAAGTTGTGTTGGGGGAGGTTTAGATTTCTTTACTGAAAGAACACTGAAGCACTGGAAGAGGCTGTCCAGGGAAGTGGTGGGGTCAACATCCCTGGAGGTACTCAAAAAATGTGTAGATGTGGCACTTTGAGACATGGTTTAACAGGCACAGTGCTGTTGGTCAATGGTTGGACTTGATGATTTTAGAGGTCTTTTCTAACCTTGATGATTCCATGATTCTATGATTCTTTTTTAAAGGGTTACACTTAAAAGTATCACAGAGCAATCTGAAGTGGTAATGATGTACTTCTCTCTGAAAAAAAATAACAGATTGGATTCCAATCATTTCTACTGTTGTGAACCACAACTCTGATAATACTATAGCTTTCCCTAATATATGTATGAGACATTTCCAACATACAAGAGATTGTCTACTCAATAGCCAAGGACAAATCTTATGGAGAAGACAGACAGAACTTTAGTGTGCTTTGCTTATGCTTCATCTGGTCTGTTACCAACCCAGTTTTCTTCAGACAAGGGGAGGGAATTAACCACACAGGCTTTCACAGTCTGCCAAAACATCAAAGCACAGGAAAAGTTTTACTTCTTTGAAATCACATTGCAAACAGCTACAATTAAAGTGTAGAAAATATTTAATGTAAACATAGTGTTTGTTCTTTTGAAAAAATACCAGTTCTGACCATGAAAGCAGAAGGCAATATATAGATTGTGCGTTTGCTATAGGAGAAAGGACATCTGAAATTGTAAGCATTTTCTTATTCTTTTTATCATCTTTTATCTCACCAGAAGTTACATCAGTGGATACGTTCACCAAATCTCCATGAAAGTTCTTTTCAGTCTTCATATCTCTCTGCTTAGATTTATTTCAGATAATGACAGAATTTTTTTGATACCATGCTTGAAGATTACTTTGGAAAACTTCCAGTTTTGTCAATCAGCAATATTTCTTTTGACTTTCACAAATGTCAAATATATTTGAACTCCTACATTTTCTTTAAAATCTAGGTCTTTTAGTAATGCAAAAAATAGTTACTCTCATATCATACTGCTCCACAACTGCTTAAACTTAAAAATAAAATACATATTTCATTCATTTCTTCTTAACATACATCTGCATCAGTCACAAATAGTGTTTTTCTAGGTACTGAAGGTAGAGACTGTAGGTCTTGCTCCCCCATTGCAGGTTGAGACATTCACTTGTGTTCAGAAAAGGATCTAGACACAAATTTTATGCCCCTCTTCTAATCTAAGACTTAGTTACATATTCAACCTGGTGATTCTATGATTCAAACTGAATATGGTACGGTCCTCAGAAAGGGTAAGAGCTCCTTCAGTGAGAAAAGAACCTCAGTGGAGGTTTCTGGACTAAGACCACAGTGCCACCAAAGCACAAGGCGATGCCCCACTGTTACTCTAGCCTTGAGGCCAGGCAGTATCATGAAGAGGAAGATTTTCAAATGATTGATAGGGACTGGAGCTTCAGTGCCTAAATTATGCTTCTAACTTCTGGGAAAAAATCCCCTGCTGTCAATATTGTCAAGAACCTGGCTGAAATTTCTTGCTTCCCAACAACAGCAAAACGGCTGCTACATCCACCTGAAGGAATCCTGTCTGGTAGAAATGATCCATAGAAAACTCGGGCAGTCCCCTCAGTGTGCCAGCAATGATCCAGTCAGAACTATTGACAATCCAGATTAAAAGCTATGAAGTCCAGCTAATGCATTGCCCTCTACAAAACATTTTCCTATGCTTTGTTGCTCAGAGCGACCACTCCTATGCTGGTCTGCAAAGCTGTTATTGTGCTGCAGTGCACCAGTACTTGGCACTTTGGAAGCTGTGCCTGTGGAAATCATTTTGAGGAACAATTACTCCCAAGAGAATTGATTCTGGAGCTGATCCTACTGTTTCCTGCATGCCCTTGGCTCCCAACTTGGGAAATGCTCAGTGACAGGTAGATTGGGAGACATCGAGGCCTGCTCCTAGTCTCACAAAAATCAACTGCAGTACTTCAAATGCCTTGTGCAGTGAAGGATCAGACTCTCCCTGGGAAGAACAGGATATAAACAAACAAACTTGTGACATATTTCCACAAAAGTTCATTCAGCATCACTGCATAATGTGAAAATTCACTAGAATTTTTCTTTAGGCTTACACAAACAACAATTTTACACAGAGAATATTATAATGATGGCCAATGTTATGTCTCCAAAATACCATGTAAAATATATAATGCTGAGATCAATGGTGAGTAAAAGCACTGAAATGACAGCCTTCTGATTGAAACAAATCATAGTATTAAAATTCTGCTGGGTAAGTATGGAAACCAAAATTGTCAGATTCTGACTGATGTAGTCAACTTGCTGGCTGAATGTCAAAATAGGTCAGCAGAGCTTTCCTTATACAATAGCTACAAGTAAAGGGAAATTCTGCTGTGCTCTAGCCTAGATCAGTAGGAAAAGGGACATTCTCACTGTCATGTAGCTTTTATATTTGTTACATGACATTCAGTGATCTTAAGTGATGGCTGACAGGTTTCCAGCAAAGGAAAATACTCCTGTCCCTGAGGATGGCGTCACCCCTTGTATGCTTGCACCTTAAATGTTGCATCCCAACAATGTAAAACACTTCAAGGTTCAGCTCAGCCAAGCATGGCAAGGTCAGTTAGTGGAACAGGAGGAGGGCAGGGGAGGGAGGTGGGGGTGGAGATGGCAGCCTGACCACAACCAAAGCGACAAGGGCTCAGTTTCTAATGGCAACAATCTCAAAAGCTTCTCTGTGCTCAGCTTAATAATCAAGTGCTAAATAAAAGTGCTGTGCTTCCAACACTGCGCTCTCCCTTAGAAATTCTGACTTCATCTTCAGACTTTGTAGTGCATTAGGTAATTAAATCTGAAAATTCCCAACAAGCAGGGGCTCTGAAATTAAGACATGGTCTGGACATCAATACTGTTAAAGACAATGATTTCCTTCAATTATTGTCTGTGATCACTGTTCCTACTACTTGGAACCAGATTTTTTTAATAAGTTGCTAGCACATTTCCTAAATGTATGTCTATCTTCATGATAAAATCTAAGACAAACTTGATCTGATCAACAGATTGCAACCACAGGATCTGTGCACAGAAAGAAAAGGTGTAAATGGAACGAAGGTCAAGAAAAGAAAGGTAACATCCATTTAAAACTTGCAGCAGACTTTTTATCAACATAAAAAAAATAATCGTTTTAAAAACAGCCTCTTGCTCACACAAAAAATCCACAAGAAAGCAAGGGTACCAGCAAAAGTGACTATAGGAAAGACAACTCATACCTTTGTATTGAAAGAAAAAGTAATGTCTTAAACCATCTAAAAGACTGAATAACGGTTCATCATAATGCTTTCGTGGTTACAATTACTACAGATGCACTCTGTGCTCTTCCAGACATAGGTGGGAATGTTGATAAGTTTGCATCAATGTACCAGATTTTTATATCTTCCCTACAGAGAACTCTTTCTTTGTAAAACAGTGTAGGAACAGGAAACAGGAAAGCAAACAGCTGAAAAGGGCGTCGACCTGCTATGGGCTTTCTGGCTGTCACTATTTTTGTGCATTTGGAGACGTATATAATCTACATCAGAGTGAAATTTTAATGTCTTTATGCACAACCATAGTGGGTTTTTTTTCTGAATATGGGATTCTACTTTGTTATAAATACTACCCAAAGTGTTCTGTGCATGTTCTGGACAAATATACTGGGGTTCTGCGTGGATTAGTGACCAGGAGGTTACCCCAAAGGTTACTCCGGCACTTGAGTTTCCCAAAGCACACACAGGTGTACCCATAGCACTCTATACAGTTTCTCAGGTAATGACTAAGAAACGTTTCTCTGCGCTCCCTTTTCCTTTTGTGTCGATGTGCTGCCTCTGAGTGCGGTGGTAATGAAGGGGGGAGGAGGAGGGTTGGAAAAAAAGGGCTGGGCTCGGTATGTGTTCCACGAAGAACTGAGGCTTCTCCAAAGCAAAATAATGGGTTTCCTTTTCTTCTTGGGGACAAGGACGAACGTTAATTGAACAAGGCAGCTTTCCCCATTCGGTGAGACGTGTCCCTGGAGGAGTTACTCTTCTGGCCACCGGAAAAAAAATTAAAGAGGGGGGGGAAAAAAGAGAGAGAACCACCAAACCACATCGTCTTGCTCCTAAAGCACAGCTAATACTCTTCATTTTAGCTTTTTCTTTTTCAGTCACACTGGGAGGCAGGCACACCCCCGGTGACACCGGCTGGCGAGGGGGCCCAGCAGGAGCTCGCTCTTCCCTCCTCTCCTCCCTCCCGGGGATGCGGCCTGGGCTCAATTCCAGCTCTCAGCAGCGCAAGGTTTCTGGGTTGGGGGAGGCGAGTTTCGGTGGCCGGAGCCCCTTGTTCAGCAGCAGGGGTGACACGGCGTGATAAGGGGCGGCACGGGGTCATAAGGGGTGGCACAGGGTGACGAGGGGTGACACGGCGTGACGAGGGCTTGCAGGAGCGCAGCGCTGCGTGTGGTGCCCCTGCCCCAGGACAACCGGGGTGGCGGTCGCTCCCCCCTCCTCCCGCCCCTCCGAACATCTGCACCCCCGGCACAAGGGCGGCTTGTGTGCTCGGCCACTCCTCCTCCTGAATCCCGCCTTTGTCCGGCCGTCCCCGCACCCCCCCGGCGAGGCGCCGCGCCGTATCGAGCATCCCCAGCACCCCCTCCCGCATCCCTCCCTCGGACTCCCCCGGGGGCAGCCCTGGGTACCGCCCGCGGGTTGCCATGGCAACGGCGGCGAGCCCGCTGCCTCCCTGCCCAGCCCCGCGGGGGAAGGGATGCCCTTCTCCGCCCCGCCTGCCCCGAGCAGCCCGCTCTGGTGGGAGGTGCCCCTGCCCACGGATGATTTTTAAAGTCCCCAAACCGTTCTGGGATTGTACGAGCTGCTTGCGAGCTCCCTGAGATCCCAGCCCCGAGGCTCCAGGCTGCTCCCTCCTCGTTCCCGCTGCCTGTACGCCCCGCTCCAGCTTAAAAGCGATGGAAACCCTGCTGCCTCTCACCAGCTGGCTGCCTCCAAACGCCTCTTGGAGAATGCAGCCGGAGGGCTGACGCTGAAACAGCATCTCCAGAGGTTTTTCCCCCACCTCGGTGCTTTTCACCCGGTTTAGCTGAGCTGAAAGCCGTGGGCTGTCGTGCTTGTGTGCTGAGGAGGTTTTTCAGGCTCCAGACGCAGTGCATTTAGAAACAGTTTTCTGCTGGGAAGAGTTAAATTGCCAGCTTTACACAGTTATATAATACTTGCCAGGGTTTGCATGTTTGCATGTTTTTTGTGGTTTTTTTTCTTTATCTTTAAAATTTGTCATGACAGACCAAAAAAAAAAAAAAAGCAGAAGGGAGCAGAAAAATATCTGGGCTGAACTGCAGCTAGGAACTGGATTCCCCTCTCCCCGAGTTTGTGGGGATATGTTTTAATTGGGTAAGCTATCTCACATAGAATTGGAAAGAAAAATAAAGGAGGACAGGAGATTAAACAGTACTTTTCTAAAGCTAAAAGTCAGCCAAAGTAAGATTTACACTAAACAGTATAAATTAATTTATTTAGAAATTTTTCTCCAGTTCAAGTAATAAGCAGTTTAGTCTAAGAGGGTGATGTGAGCTCTTTGAAAGAATCACGCTCTAGAATTATAGAATGGCTTAGGTTGTAAGGGACTTTAAAGATCATCCAGTTCCAACCCCCCTGCTATGAGCAGGGAAACCTCCCACTGGATCAGGTTGCTCAAAGTCTCATCCAATCTGGCTTTAAACACCTTCAGGGATGGGGCATCTATGACTTCTCTGGGTAACCTGTGCCAGTGTCTCCCCACCCTTATAGTAAAAGATTTCTTGCTAATATATAATCTAAATCTCCCCTCTTTCAGTTTATATATGTGCAGTTGTAATTACAGTGAAGTCTTGGTACTTGGCAGAGTGGAATTGCTTTCCTGCGTGCTTTTCTTGTACTAGTGATTTAGCGTTTACTGTAATTTACATTATGTAATACTGAAAGGACCCCCAAATACTAATTCTCTTAAGAGATTGCTGTTTATTTAAATACATGATCCCAAGCATTTACAGAAGGTGATACCATCTAATCCTCACTGTCTGATTTCCTGTGTAAACGGGTTTAGAGATAATCTGTATTCAAAAAATCTACTCTTGACTGGCATTCTGGTTGTACTTAGCAGTGTCTCCCTATTGTACTTAGCAAGGTTGCTATCGTATAAAATGAATGAAAGATGACAAAAGGCAAAGACTGAAGAAGAGCACTAGGAATTTTAAAAGACTTTCAGTTCTGCACTGCCGTTTCTTTCTCTACAGACTCTCCAGCAGCTTAAACAACTGCTATAGGTGAGCCGAGTTGGTAAAGCATTAAGTCACCTGCAAAACAAAACAATCTTTGATATTTAAATAAATGCAGTTGCCCTACTCTTAGTCAACAACAGTATAAGAGGTATAGCTTGGAGTACTCAGCTAAGAGCTAAGCATATTTTAATAAAATCCAGAGTATTCAGTCAGCATTCAGGAAGCTGAAATTGTCCTCCTCTTTCGAGACCAAGTACTTGCTAAAA
Source organism: Piaya cayana (assembly GCA_013389865.1). Lineage (NCBI taxonomy): Eukaryota > Metazoa > Chordata > Aves > Cuculiformes > Coccyzidae > Piaya > Piaya cayana. The sequence goes on along the minus strand of WAAB01015174.1, from coordinate 13,439 downwards.
GCACCTCTTTTTTTTTGTCACGCAAATAATGATGTCCCATGCCTATACTTTTTCAGTGACATTTGGTAAAAACGGGGTATCACCATGGAGTAACAGGTATATGTGTGGGTGTGAGGGTGAGGAGACCACATTTTATGGAGAAGAAGTGTCAGAGAAAGTCAGAGAAGGATCAGCCAGGATGCTGATGGGGTTGTAAGAGAAACAGAAGCAAGAAAGAATCTAGAAGGCTTACTGCTGCTTATCCCCAACTTTTAATATGGAGTTTTAAGTCTGAGAAATAAGTACAAAAAAAAGAGTTATCTATACTCTGTGGTTCCCAAGATGTTTTAGAGTGTCTTTAATGTTTTCACTCTAAAAAGGGGGTTAGCCCTTTTCTCTGTACACTGCATTTCAAAGGCAGTACCCTAGAGTGAAGTTCAGCTTTGGCTGCAAGCACAGAAGTTTAGCTATGGGAATGTGAGTAAGGTATCTTAGCTCTCCATTGCAGACAGTGGGGGTGGGATTCAGGTTCCTCTGCAGGAGCTATTTGAACCTTATGCTTTTCGTACATTGGAAAGGGGACTTCGGATACAAGACAATTTGGATCTCTTGGAGAGACTCATGACTTCAGGACAGGCAGCTGGAGGTCAGGCAGGATTAGCCAGGACAATTCAAATGGCACAAGGTGCCATGTTTAGGTAATGCAGGTTAACCCAATGCACTCAATGGATTTTGCACCCTGAAGCAGAAACTTCTATTTGGTCAGACAAATAAGTCTTCATGTTCCATGGGCTACACTGACAAGATCTGTAATGTCTGTGACAGTGACCTAGACGCCAAGCTTACAGCAAGGTGTCTATGCTTAGTCTCTTAAATTCAGGTGCTCAATCCTATCCCTGTAGGCTTAATTTACTGAACACTCATGACCACTATTGTTTGAGATGACCATACAGCACTGACAGTTATCACATAGGACCTAAGAAATACCCACATCTCTTGGAGTGGCAACCAGTCCACTCATACAGTTTGTCTGAAGTTCTCTGCTGTGAAAACTCACCTCCAAATACTCAATTCTTCAGATATTTTCTGAGAAAATATCTCTCTTTTTATGTTTCCTTTTTTTCTGTCCAAAATGAAGGTTTATATACAGCCTAAATCTTTTCTGGAAACTCAGAGCTGTCTAAGCCTGAGAATGAATGAATTAAACCAAGATTTTTATTTTCCAGAATTTTTATTGCTATAGAAAGCAGGCCCTTGTTAAATGAGAAAAAAAGTGGGAAAGGGAACTTGGATGCTACTTAAGAAACTGAAAAGAGTGAGTGGCTGAAAACTCGTTGCTTTTTGAAGTTAAAGGTTGATCTAAATCTTCACATGGGGGTGAAAGCATTAAACTTGAGTGGTTTAATTCAGAAAAGGATTGGAAGTGCAGAACAGTGAAAGAAAACCTAGTTAATATATTGGAGAATAACAGTAAAACTGAATAAGTATACAAACACTGGGAAGAAGTCCAGGACAAACAACAAGCATATCAAGCCTTTCTAAGGAAACAATGCAGAGAAAGAAAATCTGATATACACTGGACACTTTTCTGAGAGGTTATTCACTATTGAGCCATTGAACATTCATTTGGATGGAAGAGTAGGGTAAAGCCTATCCCTAACTGCAGAGATCCACTGCCACTTCTTTTTTTTTTTTTTGTTAAATGACATTCTTGTATTTCTGTTCCCTCAGAGGAACATTCTCAGTTTGCTCCAGACTTTCACTTTTTCTTCCACCTTTTTTTCCTCCAAAAGTGAAAAGACTTCCTCTGCCTTCAGAGAACTTCTTTATGTGACAGAAAGTCAGGTCATCTTTTTACTCTTTTCAATATTTTATGACAAGCTTGGCAGGCTTTAGAGATCTTTTAAGTTTTAGGACTGAGAAAGAAATGACTCAACCTTATGCTCTCGTGGCAAGAGGGAATGCACTTTTCCTGGTGAAATGTTTAAGTCAGCCACTTGAACATCCTCCAGACTTTTCACCTCTCCACATCAATATTGACTTGAAGTCATAGCTGCTATAGATACCATGAGGGGCCTAAGGCCAATAAAAGAATTAAAGCATCTACAGCAGGACTTAAGTGGAATTGAAGCCAATAAAAGAGAAAAGCATCCATGGCAGGACTTAAGTGGAATTACAGTGCTTGAGCCCAGAGTGATGATCCAAAAGCCACCTGTTCTTCTGCTGCCTAGCTTGATTAAATGTCTCGCTGTAGTACTGTGAAGTTATCAAGACACTTACAGCCAAATTAAACAGCTCAATACCTCTCTTTTGTCTAAAGTAATGCGAAGGTTTGGGAAAGCAGGCTATGCTCCATCTACAAATGCTTGAGGAACCCAATCTGCTAGATAGTTTTGGAGCATGCCTAATGGATTGGGTCTCTCAAAAGTACAAGGGATACTTTCTCCCAAAACACAGCTGAGAAGGAAGCAGGAGTCTTCCATGCCAAATACACATACATGCATGCACACACACACAGATACAGCACCAAATGATAAGAGCAATCTCACCCCCAGAAACAGGAGACATAATACTACTCTCAGCCTGAAAAATTCAGTGACTGTAGGCTACCTTTCTCTTACCTAATATTGGCCTTCTGCCAGAAGCAAACACTGAAGTCTACAAATGCCACTTTCCTGCTGATCACCTTTTTTTTCCCATTTAGCAATGTCATGATCTATCAATGTTCTCTTCCCTTTCCTGTACAGAGGAACAGGCAATCCACCCACCCTAACTAGTTATGTGACTGATTACTAGGACCCTAATTTGTCATGTGGAATATGATAGCTGAACTACTGGATGTGAGGACATAGAACTGGTGTCTTCCAGTTGAAGCATGGACACCAGGTATTATTCTAAAAGTTGGTGTCAGCACCACTTCTACAAGGTGGTCAGCTGTTTGGTTATCGGTCCTACTTGGGTGGGCTGAGCATGTTGTGTGCATTCATCTGAACAAGAAATTATCAAGGGATAACAACCTTCCACTCTTAGCTCTAGACTGCAGTCAAAGCCAGAGGTAAGACAATATCAGGAATTCAAGTAATTCAAGTGTTTGCAAAGAGACAGAAGATAGAAGAATAATAGAAGAATAATATTTGTTAGTTGTGCACTGTTTCCTGAAGTAATCACTTTAGCTGATGCTGCTTTTGGTATTAGCAATTACCTGTAAAACTGTAGTGTCTCTTTGACTGGTTAACACTTGGGTTTTTTTCTCTGAAGAATTTAACTTTCTGAAAAATTTCTACTTCTCATTCAGAAATGGCATTTCTCCTTTTTTGTTCTAGAAATGTGACTCTGAAATTTGCCAGAGAGATCATCCCTCTGCATTTCATATCCAACACCCCAGATGCTTTATGTTTTCCCTGTGTGCATCTGCTGACAGGAGGAATCTTAGCTATTGTATGTGTTTGCATATTAGGGTGCGTGAAGAAACAAATTAGCAGGTAAGAAATTGCCATTTTTCAGATTCCTATCTTTTTTCTATTCTCTCTCCCTCCTCCCCTTTCTTTCCCTGTTAGAGGCACAAGGATAAGTGACAGCACATGGCTTATAGCTGCCACTAGTCCTCCCATGTGGCTAGTTCCAAAGCTAAGTAATAGTTCTGATACTAGCTAATCTGGCAAAAGGATTCCAATGGGTGGATGTGAGAATAACATCTGCCTTTCAAATCTTATGCTTGCCAACACAGAAATGTGAGGCTTCTGTTGTTCCAAGAGCCTCTGAAGCATGGAGAAGGTAAAGGTCCTATGAATTAGAAACACCTGCTTGAACTAACGTTTTGGCAAAATCCATTTTTTTCTGGAGCTGGTTCAGAGTATTCAGGGCTATGTGGAATGGGAAAAATTGACAAAATTACTTACCACCTTCTTTACTGTTGTGTTCAGATGGGGACAGTGTAGGAAACAAGCCTAGTAAGTAGGAACCAAACCTAGTAAATGTGAAGCACATACTGTGTCTGTGTGACCACTCCCTTTTCTATTGTAGTCCCATCTGACAAAATAAATAGAGAGCTTAAAGATCTGGAGGCAAGCAGCTTTCAAACTTGGTGCTGCAAATAGCACAGTGGATTAATTTGCCATTTTCTTGAACCCTCTATTTCACAGTATTACAGGTCTCAGCATTTGTTTTTAAGGAACTAAACTGAGCAATGCTGAAAGTTTTTGAGTGCCTCCTGTACTTAGATTTGTGTGTTTAGCCTGTACCTGTGCGGGGCTTATAAGAAAGCTGGGGAAGGGCTGCTCGCAAAGGCTTGTAGTGATAGGACAAGGGACAAGGGGTATAAACTGGTGAGGGGCAGATTTAGACTAGACATAAGGAGGAATTTCTTCACCATGAGAATGGTGAGGCACTGGCACAGGTTTCCCAGGGAAGTTGTGGCTGCCCCATCTCTGGAGGTGTTCAAGGTCAGTTGGGATGTGGACTTGGGCAGCCTGATCTAGCGGGAGGTTTCCCTGCCCATGGCAGGGGGGTTGGAACTGGATGTTCCTTAAAGTCCCTTCCAACCAGAACTATTCTATGATGCTATGAAAAATGGCAAACATATGAAAAGAGTACATTTTCCCGTACATTTTGTCTTTTCAATCCAGATTAAAAAATTTATATGCCTATGATTTACACAATGGAGAAAGAAGCTCTTGTTGAGCTTTTCATTCACCAACACACTCAAGTCCTTCTCTTCATGTCTACTTTCAATCCATTATCTGCACAGCCAGTATTTCTGCTTGGAATTGCTGTGACCCAGGTGCAGGATCTTGAACTTCATGAGGTTTGCATAGCCTCAGTTCTCATGACAGTCCAGATACCTGAAGCTGTGCCATGCAAATGCCATTGCTTGAGGATATTGCACCTAATTTTTTAAAGAAATTGCTGTGACTAGAGTGATAACTCAGGGTCAATCAAAAAGCTTAACCTGACACAAAGTGTTTATGTTTTAATTATACAGTTACTGTGGACTTTCTGAAAGGGTTACTTTAATATCAACCTGTGTGTGCTTTTCAACTTCCTGAGTCTGAATAAACTCCAGCACTGACTTTTTATTCATTTGCTGAATTTAAACTCTATGTTATTCCCTCATTAGAGTGGATACTTATGGTTATCTTTCCTTGGCATTAGCGCCAGTAGAGACACTTTATAGTGCCTCAAGCATTTAATCACATCCTTTCCCTGAACTTTAAACTGGTGGGCATAATTTACTTCTCCAGGGAAAGGTTAAGTACATAAAACAATTTTGAAAAAAACATAGAGAGTCTGTCTTCAATTAATTAGAAATCACAAGGGATATATAGACTTGGACAAAAGAGTAAGATTTGTCTATGCCATTTTGACTTAATTTTGTTACCACTACTGGGCATTCTTCAGAGCATTTGATCAACATACTCCAGTATATGCTAGTTTTACTTCCATGCCATGCCTACCTACCTGCATGATAGAGTAACTTCATATATCTGCTGGTAATTTAGGTCCTTTATGGTTCATGCAATATGTTCATTCATTCATTCATTCATTCATTCAAGTTACCAGTTCGCCTTTTGCGAACATTTTATTTACATGTGATTAAAGTCTATCACCTATTTGTAAATTGCCAGTCTTTGATTTCAGACTGGAAAAACTGTTAGCCTAAATGATACTGAACTTCTTTGCTTATAGGATAATTGCAGTTTAGTGACTGTTGATTGTTACCCTTGTGTTGCAGTGTCTCTTGTCCAGTTCTGTGGGTTTTAGATCAGTCATGGAGAAAAGATAGCAAGGATTCTAAACACAATCCACATTCAAGTGATTTGTATTCTGACATAGCATTCTTAACACTACATATAGAGGGATTCCCAAACTGTCTTGTCTGGGGGTGTTTTCTAGAGCTGCTGGTTACTGACAGTTCTCATGGTTTTCAGTTCATGGTATGGTACCTCAGCATGCCTGAAAATTATGGCATCATTTTTTTCTAGACATGAGTGTGCAAAAGCCCACAACAAAGGTCACCTCAACAATTTGACCCACCACAGCACTCATCCTTGTGGTATTTTAAATACTTAGGTAATGACATAGTTCCTAAGACACCTTGAGTTGCTTCAGAGGTTTCCTGAAATTAACTGTTTCCATCAGTACAGAGATCAGATTACTGAAGTTCTTAATCCAAGTGCTGCTTGGATTGTGCACTGTGTGTTATTTTCATAAATATATTTCCTTAACCAAGAAAAAAACCCACAGTGTTTCTGGAATCGATGTTGCTACTCTTTTCCAGTCCATAACCACTTTTTGCAGTATTGTAAAACAAACCATAAAAGTGTATGTATGTTTGTTTTACAGAGTGAAGTATTCTCAAGAACTATTCCTAGCCAATATACTTACTCTTTACAACTTATATATGATGCCTTTTTGAGGAAGGAACTGTTTCTTTTTTTATTCTGTAGAAAGTTGTTTGCAACAGGAAAGGGATGCAATACTCAAGGCAGAAGTTGTAGGAACTAGAGCATGTTTCCAAAAGGATTAGAGATGACAGTGTTTCAGGGGCAGAAATTAGCATGTTTACAGATATAAGAATTAATGTAAGAACATAAAAAGTTGTGTTGGGTTAGGGTTAGACCAGAAACCTGAATTGTCCCAATATCTTGTCTCCAGCAGTGGTTGGTACAGATGTCTCAGGGAAAGTAAAAGACATGGCAAACTGATTGTTAATGTCCAGCATATCAGAGCAAGGAATACTGAACAAGAATTTGTGTCTCAATACTTAATAGGCCTCAATGGATTTTTAAAATATGAACTACCTTTTAACTCAGCTTCTGCACTTGTCATGATTGCTCTCATCAGAGCCAATGTCAAGATGAAAATAATTTTATGATGTGAATTACCTAATTTATTTTCTCACCTAAGAATGGGAAAATATCTGTCCAAAAAACACTGTTTTCTTTTTAGCAGAAAGAAATGTAGGTGATTAGCTCAGATATGATGTTCTGTGTGAAGTTAAAAAATGAGTGATTCCTGTTCTAGACATGAGATTCAGATCACAGATCCTAGGGTGGCATGTCTGAATTTGGACTATTCTTTGGTTCATTCACCTCAACACAGTCATTTACAGCCATTTGAGATGACCTATCTGACAATGGGCAGGCAAACGACTGCAGTTTCATCATAATTAATTTAATGCAGTTTAAAAAAAAAAATTTCTACTTACTACAGTTTTCCATTGCTGAAAATCAGAAACATTCTTAAAATGTACTTGTTTAATCTGTTAAATGTTGATACTATACTAGCACGTTAGACAATAAGTGAAAACAGTTAGGAAAATTTTACTTGAGAGTTAATTTATCAGCTGGAAGAACTTTTTAAATTTTAAGTCTATACATAGTCATTACGTTATCTTCACAGTGTTTGTTTAGTATCCAAAGGTCTCTGCAGATAATAATCTTGGAACTCATATTCATAAAAGCTGTTGAACACTCTTGAAAAGACTGAAACTTTAATACAAAATTGAAAGTTAGTATTTTGAGCAAGAAAGAAGAGAACTTAACTAAATCATACTACTATAAACATGCATAGAAATTCTCATGAAAACCAAATGTAAGTTACATTTTTTTCTGCTGTAAAAAAAGACTGGTGAAGAAGAGAAAAGAACTAAATTCCTCCATTTTAACTCATAATTTCTCCATATCTTTCTTTAGTAACAACAAAAATGATGTAGAAGAAACCACACACAGAGAGACACATAGACGATGATGATTTAATGCCTGGGATTGTCAGAAAAAATATCCTGCCATTTCCAATGAAATTTAGTCTGCATATTATAGTGAAATTCTGTAAGGAAAAACAAAGGAGCTGTCATCACATCTAATGGCTTGCTTGTGTTCAGAATTCCCCCTGGAATAATAATTACATTGGTGTATCTATACTGACGTATCTCCGCTGCGCTTGCTCCCACTGTTGTGCCTGCACTGCTAGATGTTACCTGTGATTTATGCCGGGCATCTCTACCACTCTGTGCTGCATTGGTGGATGCACATTTCCATACGGATGGGTGTCCTGTGGTTTCTGGCACAGCTCCCAGGCCATGCTGAATTCCAGGCCATTTTCAAACTAGATTGCGAGGTATGATCAGGAAGCCAGGGGAATTGCGGAGATGGGAATCAATTGCTTGTAATTGAGTTCTGCTGTATCTCATGGCTCACTTGGCTGATCAGTGTGGCCACAATTCATAGATACCCAAACACACCCCTTGGGTGAGTTGTCCCCACAAGCTTTGTGTGCAGATGTGAATATTGTAACCATGTACTTGAAGACATCTTGGCTATTATTAATAGACTTTTCACTCTCTTACAAAGTTCATGGAAAACCAATAAAATCGGTGTTTTCAGTCATACTGAAATTACATCTGTCTCTGCTTGAAAATCTTGGGCTTTTTAATGCCTTAAACAGCTTAATGAAATATGTAGACTAGCTTAGTGCTAGTAATGGCATTCATCCATAACGATAGATAGCTATTATTTTGATAACTCCTGGTATTTATTTTTTTCTGTAGTATTACCTAGAAATCTTTCTTTGCAATGTTTTTGAATAATCATTTCCTTCCTTAAGTCATCTTACTATTACAATATTGATATTGTATGATACTCACCTTTTTACCATTATGTTATTCTGTTTTGGGTATGCAAATCCCAAGAATCAGAGGGAGAATAAACTGTGTGGTTTGTGTCCTTTAGCTAAATAAACTGACCTTGAGAAACCCACAGTCATACATTCCAGTTTTTATTCATGGTGGGAGTGTGGAGGCTGATATTGCTAACACTTCAAGGAATCATAAAAGATATCAAGGCAGTGGGCATGTGAGGAATCAACTGGAAATTGTTCCTGGCATATTTTACATTTTTCTCTATGATAGCTGTATATTGAAACAAGTCATCTGTGCTACACCAGGAGTTGTACATAAATTGATTACAGGTCTCTGGTCATCATCTGGTAAAATTTATCTTCGTCCGAAGATGTTGCAGAGGGAATGTTTTATATTGGCAACTTCACCAAGAGCAAGGAAGCAGCAACACGGTATAGTCTGAGCATTGTAAGTTACATTTCCTTTGATTTGGCCTTCACACCTCTGTCTGTAATGGTTTTCTGCTTTTGGTTTGATAATGATCCAGGTTACATAAAGACTGTTTGACTCGAAAGATTTGGACCATCTCTGAGTGGCAGAAAGGTAATCTTTGTGAAGTGACAGGAAGCAGGTTTCTCCCCTCACCCTCCGACTTCTTCAGCAAACTAAGTAAACTTTATGCTTCATTGGTTTCCATCTTCCTTGTGCTGTCTAGTCACAATTGATTTGGAGTGACTGATCATAGCAACAAGATAGCTTCACAGCACTTGATGATTAAACATCCACCACCACCCTGTGAAAACTTTCACCAGTTTGTCAGATTTGCTGTGGAACTTGCTATTGTACTTGGAAAGGATGTTTTAATACATCTGAAGTTTTGTGTGCTTCATATACTGCATTATTCACTGTAACAGATCACAAATGCATATTTCTCAGGCAAGGAAGCTGGTTTTTAACCTCAGCTAAAATCTCTAATGAGGCTTATCTTTCTCCACCGATTGCCAGTAGGATAGTATTTTGCCTTCAACTTCTATACTTGATCCTGTAAACTTCAGCAGGCATTTGGAATGCATGCTACTGTAAGGGAATGTCTCTTCTGTTGATAGATTAACGGTTTCAAATCCAACAATCCCTAATCACTTTTCCAGACAGTAATGCTTATCCGAAGTAAGACACAGCTACACAGAGTAATCTATGAGGCAATCAGTGATACTGTTTCATAATAAATCCGTTTGCAAGCAGTTTGCTCCTGGTTCACTAGTGTCATGACTGCCACGTTAACATGTTTGTCCTTGTGGTATTGTCATCATTTATGTCAAATCTGTAGGACTGAATACCCATTTTGCATATCCCTCTAACTGTAGTATTCAAATAAAACTCATTGTTATGTGAACATTTACCTGTTTCTGTTGAAAAGCTACTTAAACAAACATGCTGTGCAGTTTAAAGGCATGTAGCACTGCAGAGTAAAGAAGGGAAAAGCTTTAGCTTTGATGAAGCTTTTCAGTAGATAAAACAGTGATGTCACTTTGTTTCAAATGCAGTTCACAATCCACTGCCAAACCTTGCAGTAGGCTACATGAAAAGTTCAGCATTTATTTCAAAGCAGAACAAGGCCAATAACAGAGCTTGTTCCAGTTTATATTTCCATTTGTTCTTCAAACTGAATTTACTGAACACAAACACTAAAATGTTATCATTTTGATATTTAACATGACCATCACTGTTCTGTTGTGACCTGCTGCGGAAATACTGCCTCACATTTTACTGCACTATTTCTTCTCTTAATGACAATATGATCCATGGAGGGAGTGGGGGCAATAAGAAGTTCTTTTTCCAGCTGGTGCTGGTTTCATTGACTTTCATTGAAGCCAATATGTGAAATGTGGTTACAGTTAGGAAAATGCTTATGATGATTATTATGAGGTAATTTTAAATAGTATTTACATTTACAAGGTTAACTTTCATCCTAATAACTCAGTTTGTATGTGAATCCCTTCTTGCCCTCATTTACTTGACCGTTTATAGAACAGACTTCAAAAAATCCCTATCGTAAAATGGTTTGGGTTGGAAGGGACCTTAAAGATCATCCAGTTCCAACCCCCCTGCAAAGGGCAGGGACACCTTCCACTAGATCAGGTTGTTCAAAGCCTCATCCAACCTGACCTTGAACATCTCCAGGGACTGGGCATCCATGGCTTCTCTCTGCAATCTGTTTCAAGGTCTCATCACACTCACAGTAAACAATTTCTTCCTACCATTCAACCTAATTTTTCCCCTCTTTCAGCTTAAAACCTAAAGAAAATTCTGATTTAACAACAGTAACTTGTCTTTAAACCTTAAAACCTGTCTCCTAAAGAAGCACTGTGAAAATTAATTAATTGTGAAACTCTCTGAATCTATGGCAACAAGGATCATAAAGCCAAGAAATAAAGATCTGTAAGAATTACTGGTTCAGAGGGGAGAAAATAAGTAGAAATTGGAAGTTAGCTTCAACCCACTGCAATTTGGAAAAAAAATAGAATATTATCAGAAAAAAAAGAGAAGAAAATTTAAACTTGAAATGTTCTTTCCATTGTAAAAGTCAAATCTCTGAATATGGATTTAATTTATAAGTGTGTATACAAGGGCACATTGTCTTTAATGACAGAAGAAAATATGTTCTATTTCCCCCTTCCCTTCCCTTCCCTTCCCTTCCCTTCCCTTCCCTTCCCTTCCCTTCCCTTCCCTTCCCTTCCCTTCCCTTCCCTTCCCTTCCCTCCTTTTGTGTTTCTTTCTATCCCTTTCTTCAGAATGAAATTTCTTTATTCTGAAAGTCTACCACAGAAAGTCTTTGTCTTGACAAAAGGATACTTTTTTTATTGGAAGATTTTCAACTGCTTCTACCCAGAAGGAAGTTAATAAATTTTCAGGGCAGTGCTTGTGTAGCACACCATAAATAAAGCCCAGGGCAAGAGACTGAACTGTAAGTGCTGAACAAATAACTGCTTATTAATTTTAAAACAACTGTCTGCTTTAATGGGGCAAGATCCTGTGGAAAAAACTCATGAACTTAACGTTAATTCCTGTGAAGGACTGAACAATGTAAACATTGTGCAAAATTAATGATGTATTTATACACACACATACATGTGCATATTTATATATATTATTACATTTGTAATCATCTGCTTAGCCTGACATCTAACAGAGAAGGGAAGCCTCTTCTTTCCCTGGCCTTGTTCAGTGCCGCTGAATCCCAGTGCTACCAGGTCTACATGGGAAGGCTTAGGTCCTTTCCAGATTCTTGAATAATTTCTGTCTGAGACAGCAGAAAGGATGTCTAGCATAGGCTGCTAAAGCCCTTTGAGTGTATTATTCCTTATGGAAGCAGAGAGATAAAGGAACTGGAGTCTCAAATCCAGTAATTGAGTACTTCTGAAAACCACAGTGGGATCCTTGCTCTTTCCTGGAGGCAAAGTGTCAGTACATTTCTCTTTTGTAGCCAGCACTGAAGAGCAATAATGTCGACCATTTATATCTGTCTCCCTCATGACACACCATTCAACAGTGTGCAACAGAGACAAATCTCTGCTTCTCACTCCTCAACACAACTGCAGGAAAATAACAGTGGTCATTCCAAAGTCAGACCTTATGTACATGTCACCCAGTATACTGTTTCTTACAGAGATTTAGGGAAATACTTTTTAAAAATGAATGAGAGTGAACCATAATTGCTCTCTACAACTACCTGAAAGGAGGTGGACGTTGATCTCTTCTCCCGAGCAACAAGTGATAAGATGAGAGAATATGGCCTCAAGTTGTGACATGGGAGGTTCAAATTGGATATTAGGAAAAATTTCTTTACTAAAAAAGTGGTGAACCATTGGAAGACGCTGCCTAGAGAAGTGGTGGAGTTTCCATTCCTGGAGGTTTTCCAAAACCATGGCAATTTGCGACATGGTTTAGTAGACACAGTGGTGTTGAGCTGATAATTAGACTGGATGATCTTAGAAGTCTTTTCCAGCCTTAAAGATTCTATGATTCTATGAATTTCTCTACATAGTCTACAACTAGGGAGTATAAAAACTACAAATACAAAGTAACCTTCCCTCCTCTCCCCAACCCCAAAATTGAAGTGTGTTAAGAATTGACAGGCTAGGTAGAAAGGAATGATCAAAAATGAGAGTGCGCTGCTTCTATTTTTGCAGAGAAGTATTTAAGAGCAAATATTAAGAAACAAGATATAGTAGTTGTTATTGAATTTCCTGGATAACTTTTACTTTGCCTCATGAAATAATTCTGTAGCTCTGAGCATTTTCTTTTAAGTGTCTGTTCTATTCCAGATGCCTGATCTTGTTCTTTTTCTTGACCTCTTCTCTTTTGCTTGCAGGAGTTTAAAGGGAGATGTAGACAGAAGACTCAGAGAGGGCAGTATTGACATTCCCAGGAAAAGAGGTGAATGTGTGTAACCGAAACATAATTTTCACAGTGAATCGTACCTCATATCATTGCTCATTTACAATGATGTGCAATGATACCCACTGTGTTAGACTGACTTGCAGTGGGTTTGTCACTCCTGCACAACTTTATCTGAATATTCAGATTTCCATTTAGTATGTTTGTTAAACTTTACTATAAGCCTGTGCTTTACTTTGCCTGTATTAAGAAAAAGGCTTTAGCATCTGCCAGTATTGTGCTGAATCAATACTTCAGTGCATGCCTAGAAGTGTTGTTTTTTTCTCTTTTTTTTTGAATTAGGGTTCCCTCAGATTTCCTACAAATGGCACAGACTCTCATTTGAGCTACCTCAAGGCATAGCAAAACAAGTTGTTCCATACTTTTTTCATACATCATACTAACT